>ML797180.1:11213-62040 GCA_009831015.1 Picea engelmannii | reverse complement strand
CAATATATATATATATATATATGAAAAACGGTCGGGCGGGGTTCAAAGTAGGGTTACAAGGGATACTTAGGGGAGGCGAGGGCCCGACGGTCAAATTGTATGTCTTTACAATATATATATATATATATATATATATATATATATAATGTTTTTATAAACTTTTTTTTATTATAAACAAGGGAAAAGGTGGCGGGGATGAGGAAGAGCAAGTAAGAAATGGCCAAGTATGAAAAGTGGTCAGACGGGCTTCAAAATAGGGTTACAAGGGATACTCGGGAGAGGTGAGGGTCCAACGGTCAAATTGTATGTCTCAAAAACTTTGAATACAAAACGCATAAAACAGAAGAGGGCATGATGGGGCAGTCCAATGGCCAGTTCGTATATCGCGGAATTCCAGGTGTTGTTTGCAGGTCGCGAAACAATGGAAGCGCAATCTTGAGCCCGCTTGTCCGGGAACCCGCAATTGAAAAAGTGGCTAAGTATGGAATAGGGAAATGGTCAATCAGACTCATTTTCGCTAATATATTGAAATTTGTAATAGAATCTCTTTACCTAGCAAGATATTTTCTACATGTTTCTGCACAAGTTGTGTAGGGATAGTCAATGTGAGTGTCTCCTCGAGGCTTTCACTCATTAATGACAATCTTTACGGTATAATAATGTTTTTATAAACAATTTTTTTTATTATAAATAAGACTCTTATATATATATATATATGAAAAACGGTCGGACAAGCTTCAAATTAGGGTTACAAGGGATAGTCGTGAGAGGTGAGGGCCTGACGGTCAAATTGTATGTCTTTATAATATATATATATAATATTTTATAAACAATTTTTTATTATAAACAAGTGTGAAGGTGGCAGGGACGGGGAAGAGCAAGTAAGGAATGGCCAAGCATGAAAAGCGGTTGGATGGGCTTCAAAATAGGGTTGCAAGGGATACTCGGGAGAGGTGAGGGCTCGACGACCAATTTGTATGTCTTAAAAAATTTGAGTGCAAAACACGTAAAACGGAAGAGGGCATGATGGGGTAGTCCAGTGGTCAGTTTGTCTATCGCGGAATTTGGGGTGTTGTTTGCAGGTCACGGAACAATTGAAGCGCAACCTTGAGCCCGCCTGTCCAGGAACCCGCAGTCGAAAAGTGGCTAAGTATGGAATAGGGAAACGGTCGATCGGACTCGTTTTCGCTAATATATTGAAATTTGTAATAGATATCCCATTACCTGGCAGGATCTTTTCTGCATGTTTCTGAACAATTTGTGTAGGGATAGTCAGTGTGACTGTATCCTCGAGGATTTTAGTCATCAATGACAATCTTTATGGTTGTTGCATGGTGAGTTGTTAGCATTAAACCTTGGTTATTGCATACTTGGAAAGAAATGCGAAGGTGGTGGGCACAGGAAACAACGATTAGGAATTGGATATTTTGATCCAGATGGATATTGGTGGCCACCCACCTTTTCCAACTGGTTCAAAACATTTTTCTGACAATTTTGACAATTTACTATTTTTAGCAGGTTTTAACTTCTTGGGCCATTTTGAGGCCCTAAATGATGTTTTTTGGGAAAACAGGTTTGCAATATGTAAATTCTTTTGATATTGCGACTAAAATGAATCTCCTCGACGATACCTTTCCAACAAGCTATCATACACCTAAAACAGAGATCGTATGTAAAAGTTACAACCCCGGGAAGTTGATGTACTAACTTACCCAAACGGGGCCCACATGACTTTTGGCGCTTCATCTCCTAGGGTTAGGTTTTTGGATGTCTAGGGTTTTGGGCATTCTTGCTTATTGTAAAAAGGCCTTCAAAGCCTCATTGTAATCTTCTTCTTGCGAATGAGCGCAATCGTCACATCTTTTCTCAGAGATAAGCCGCCACCATTCCAGCAAGCTTGTTTCCACTGCATTTTACAGTTTCATCTTATTTCATTATTGAATAGAAAACCAATTTTACTGTATCTCTGTTATTTTGTGTTAAGCACCTGTTAATAATCTGTATTCATTTCGTTCTGCTCATAAAATCTGGATCAGTGGTATCAGAGCGGTCTTCTCCTTGTCATCTTAATGCATGTCCCCAACGAGGTCAGAGTACAAAGAGTTAGTTCTAAAGCTTGTTTCTCTTGAGGACAAAAGCTCTCGCACACCCAAGCGACTTGTTATGGCAGGAGAAAAGAAATATGAAGGGACAGGAGATCCTTTCAAGCTGTTGATTGAGGAAGCCCTCACGCAACAGAAGAATGAGATGATAGATAGTTTCGCGCAGATCCTTCGACGGCTACCGACAGGCGACGCATCTTCTTCGAACGGAGGCACCGCCCCCTTCAAGGTACAAATAAACTTCGATATTCCTATATTTGAAGGTCAGATAGATGCAGATGTTGTAGATAAGTGGTTGAATCTACTAGAAGGGTATTTTTCTGTCCATAACTTTTTGAATAGAGAAAAGATTACTTTTGCGCTCCTCAAAGTCGTTCCCCATGTCAAAGATTGGTGGGAAACTTTCTGTGAAAAAAAGGAAACAAAGGAACCCTCATTATTTTCAGTCACAGCCACCTAGGAATCCTTCAGGGATGTTATTAAGGAACAATACTACCATGTCGAAAGTTATGACGACCTATATACCAAATGGACCACACTGTGGCAAGAAAGAGACCAAGCAGTGCCAGATTTCACAAATATCTTCCATACATTGCGCACCAAGCTGGGTATCAAAGATTCAGAGCGACATTTGGTGCTCAAGTATCGTGGTGCTCTGTATAGATACATCTAGACTGAAATGGAATTTCTGGACATCTCATCCTTGGGCGCGGCTTACCGATATGCCGTCAAAACCAAGCAGAAGCTCAAACAAAAGACATGGCAATTTGGGCCTGGGAACCCCTCACAACAAAATCCAGTAAAGGGCGGCCCCAACCCACAGAACAAAGGACAGATCAAAGATGGACAGTATCAGAACAACCAATTCAAGCCGCAAGCAAAGAAGGACACCGGAAAGACAAAGAAATATATCGAGAAGTGGTGCAACTTCCATAAGAACCCTTGGCATAACACTACTGACTGTCGCTCAAAGCATTCATTGGTGGCCGAAGTGAAATCCTCTGAATCAGATGTGGATTCTGACTCTGAGCCAGAACCAGAAAGGGGAAGACGTATCATTGACGTAGAACCTAGTGCCACCGTTGCTACCACCAAGCTCCAGCCTAATGAACCAAATGAGCCAGAAAAAGGAGAGTGCCTCTTCCATTCATAGATGTGGATAAAAGGCACCCCGTTGCACTTCATTGTTGATAGCGGTAAACATAAGAACCTCATCTCAACAGAGGTCGTCAAGTGGTTGGCCCTGCCAACAACACCACACTCACAACCCTACACCATTGGATGGCTCCTCCAAGGAAGCGATCTTCGTGTCAGCCAATAGTGTCGACTGTTGTACGACATCAAGCCCTTCAAAGACGAGGTATTGTGTGATGTTGCTCCTCTCGAAGTTTGTGATGTTCTTTTGGGCCAACCTTATTTATGGAAACGTCATGATGTATATGAGTCTAGGCCTCGTAGTGTTATTATTACTTTGAACAGGAAATTGTGCAGGATACCCGAGGTAGTCCCACCTAGTGTTATTTCCTTGATCTCTTCTAAGACATGTAGGAAAGTCATCTCTCAGACAGGAAAGTTTGTCTTCTTCGTGATTCGCTCTCAGAATAAGAGAAAGATCACAGCCACATCTAGGGTCTCTGCAGCCGACCTCTCCACACGGCAAAAGCAAGTAGATAAGGTCGTGTAAGAATACTCAGATATCTTCTCCTCACCTACAGAGGTACCTTTGCACTGCCAAGTCAAGCACCCCATCGATCTGACCCCCGATGCACCGCTGCCCAATGCGCTAGTCTATCGCCACTCTCTGTTAGAGAATGAGGAGATCAAGCGACAGATCCAAGAACTTCTCCAAAAGGGGCATATCTGTCCCAGCTCATCACCTTGCGGGAGCCCAATCGTGCTGATATAGAAGAAAGATGGAACCTAGCGACTATGTGTTGATTACTGAGCTCTGAATAAAATCACAGTCAGAAACCGGTACCCAATTCCCCGAATCAACAATCTCCTCGATCAACTCATGGGGGCCAAATACTTTATAAAGATTGATCTGAAGTCTGGCTACCACCAGGTCCCGATAGAACATACAAATGTATGGAAGACCGCCTTCAAGTCAAAGGAAGGTCTTTTTGAATGGTTGGTCATGCCCTTGGGTTTGACAAATGCTCCAACTACTTTCATGAGGATGATGGACGATATCATGTGACCATTCACCAATAATTTTGTAGTGGTGTATCTAGATGACATTCTAATTTATAGCAAGACTTGGGCCGAACACTTGCAGCATATTCAGCAGGTTTTGCACACCTTGCGGCATCACAAGTTATACGCCAACTTGGAAAAATACTCCTTCAGCATGGACAGAGTCCATTACCTGGGATACATCATTGATCAACATGGAGTACATGTGGATCCAACCAAGATTCAAGTCATCCGTGATTGGCCAACCCCAACCACACTCACTGAGCTTCAGATCTTCTTGGGCCTTGCCAATTTCTACCGCAGGTTCGTGTTGGGATTCTCCCATATTGCATGGGCCCTCATCGAAATAAGCAGGGGTGGTGGTAAGGTGAAATTTGCGTGGGGACGGTCGCAACAAAAAGTGTTCAATGATTTGAAGCAACGCTTGTGCTCAACTCGAGTACTTTCACTACCAGACCTGCAACATCCCTTTGAGATCGAGAAAGATGGTTTAGACTATGTTGTGGGCGTCGTTCTCACTCAGCACGACCACCCTGTAGCCTATCATACTGAGACATTGTCAGATACTGTCCATAAGTACCCTACTTACGACAAAGAAATGTACTTCATTGTGCAAGCCTGCTACCAGTGGAGACATTACATTCTTGGGAAGGAGACAGTCATCCACATTGATCATAAGCCACTGCAGTTCATGCAGACATAGGGAAAATTGTAGAATGACCACCATCAAAAGTGGTCCACATACTTGTAGCAATTTCACCTCAACATCAAGTATAAAACAAGATTTACCAATCGTGTCACTGATTGCCTCAACAGACCGCCAGTCGTAACACTGACCACGGTGCTAGACTCTTACGGCCATGAGACCTCTGGATGGCCCCAACTCTATGAGACAGACCCTGACTTCGCCACCACCTACCAAATGTTGGGTGCAAATGAAGTTGTCGATAATTTCCATCTTCGGGATGGGTTGTTGTGTTGCCTGGGCCATATCTGTGTTCCATCAAGCGAGCGAGCGAAGCTGATCTGGGAAGCCCACTACAGTCGGGTGGCAGGACAGTTCGGCGTTGAAAAGACAGTGGTGATGCTACATAAACATTTCTACTAGCCAAAACTTCAACAGGAGGTCAGTAAGTATATCAGGTCCTGTACTGCTTGCACTATTGCCAAACCGAACACTAAAAAACAAGGCCTATACACTCCTCTTCCTACTCCTGACAGGCCATGAGAATCCATCTCAATGGACTACATGTCGAGCCTCCCATCCACCAAGCGGGGAAATGACTGTGTTTTTGTGGTTGTTGATCACTTTTCTAAGATGACGATTATGGTTGCCTGCAAGAAGAGCATTACAACAGAGGCCACTGCCAAGCTCTTCTTTGAATGAGTCCGAGTACATTTTGGAATCCCACAAACCATTGTCTCAGATCAGGATAGTCGATTTCTCAGCACATTCTGGTCAAGCCTCTGGTCACTGTTGGACACCAAGCTCACCAAATCCACAGCCTTCCACCCCCAGATAGATGGCCAAACCGAGGTTGTAAATCGAATGATTGTGCATATCCTTCGCATGTATAATTCAAAGCACCCTCGCACATGGGATGAGAGTCTTCCCTATGTCCAACATAGCTACAATTGATCCCTGCATAGCTCAACTGGCCACAGCCCCTTTCAAGTGGGGTTGGGATTCCAACCATTGGGTCCCATAGATGTTACACTTCCCCTTGCAGTCACCTCAACTGACTCATCTCCTGCTCCAACTGAAGCTGACAAAGCCACCTGGTTCATTGAGCGGATCCAGCACATCTGCCAATAGGTTCAGAATATCCTACAGAAGTCTAATGATAAGTACAAACAATGCCATGATCAACATCGAGTGCCACATAATTTTCAGGTGGACGACAAAGTTTGGTTACACTTGCAGAAAGAACGCCTTACAGGACCCCATCGGAAGCTTTGCCCACTCCGTTATGGGTCGTACACTATCACCAAGGCCATGAGGGATAATTCTTTTGAGCTCAACATTCTTCCTTTCCTTGGCCTGCATCCAATGTTCAACATGGATCTCCTTCGCCCTTATTTCCCACCATTATTGGACACCTCAGAACTAGCAGAACAACTGACACCAACAGAGCTCAACCCAGACTGCATACAATAGTCATCCCATGATCATATTGTGGACACACAGATCAAGGGCACTCAACAACAAAGGATCCATCTTTATCGAGTCATCAAAGTAGGGCAGCTCCTGCACCAAGGCAAGTGGCTCACCTGGGGCCAAATTCAGCAGAAATTTCCTCATCTGATGGGGGACCTCAACGCAATGGAGACCATTGCTTCTTAAGGAGGGAGGATTGATCCAGATGGATATCAGTGGCCACCCACCTTTTCCAACTGGCTCAAAACAGTTTTCTTGCAATTTTGGCAATTCACTATTTTTAGCAGGTTTTAACTTCCGGGGCCATTTTGAGGCCCTAAATGATGTTTTTTTGGGAAAACAGGTTTGCAATATACAAGTTCCTTCGATATTGCGGATAAAATGAATCTCCTCTATGATACCTTTCCAACAGGCTATCATACGCCTAAAACGGAGATCGTATGTAAAAGTTACAACCCCAGGAAGTTGATGTACTAACTTACCCAAACATGGCCCACATGACTTTTGGCGCTTCATCTTCTGGTGTTAGGTTTTTGGATGTCTAGGGTTTTGGGCATTCCTTCTTATTGTAAAAAGGCTTTCAGAGCCTCATTGTAATCTTCGTCTTGTGAATGAGCGCAACCGTCACATCTCTTCTCAGAGATAAGCTGCCACCATTCTAGCAAGCTTGTTTCCGCTGCATTTTACAGTTTCATCTTATTTCATTATTGAATAGAAAATAAGTTTTACTCTATCTCTCTTATTTTGTGTTAAGCACCTGTTAATAATCTATATTCATTTCGTTCTTCTCATAAAATCCGGATCATATTTCGTGAACCCGCCAACCCGACGATCCGTGAAAGAGATTCCAAGAAATGGTCAAGTATGGAAAGTAGACAGACGGGCTTCAAAATGGGGTGACAATAGTTCCCCAGGAGACGTGAGGATCGGACGGTCAAATTGTATGTCTCGGAACTTTTGAGTGCAAACTGTGTAACACGGAAGAGGGTATGATGTGGGAGTCTGGCAATAAATTTGTATATTGCGGAAGTATGGGTGTTGTTTGCAGGTCACAGAACAATGGAAGTGCAATCTAGAGCCCGCCTGCCCAAAAATCCGCGATCAAAAAAGTGGCTAGGTATGGAATGGGGAAGCGGTCAGTCAGAGTCGCGATATAAAAGCACGAGTGCAATTGTGAATCCCCGCAATTAGACATTTTTAGAAAAACAAATAAGTAACCAGAAAGAGAAAGTAGAGGGGAAAAAGAAACGAGAATTTAGTTAAGTATAGAAGAGGGAAAAGAAGGGCTAATATATTCAAATCTGTAATATATATCCCATTTCTTGGCAAGATCTTTTCTTCATGTTTATGGACAAGTTGTATACTTATTTCATATACTTTGAAAGAAGTGTGAAGGTGGTGGGCACAAGAAACAATGACTAGGAATTGGAAATTTCCTAATCCTGCCAACTCGACAATCCGCGAAAGAGATTCCAAGAAATCGCCAAGTGTGGAAAGCGGTCAGACAGGCTTCAAAATAGGGTGACAACTACAAGGGTTCTTGAGGAGACGTGAGGCCCCGACAGTGAAATTGTATGCCTCAAAACTTTTGAGTGCAAAATGTCTAACACAGAAGAGAGGATGATGTGGGAGTCCGAAAGTTAATTTGTATATCGTGGAAGCCCGGGTGTTGTTTGCAAGTCACGGAACAATGGAAGTGCAATTTAGAGTCCTCCTACTCGGGAACCTGTGATCGAAAAAATGGCTAGGTATGGAATGGGGAAGCACTCGGTCGAAATCATGATATAAAAGCATGAGTGCAAATGTGAACCCATGAGTCCGCCAACCCACGCAACAAGACATTTTCAGAAAAAACGATTAAGTAACCAGAAAGAGAAAGTACAGGGGAAAAAGAAAGGGGAATTTGGTTAAGTATAGAAGAGGGAAAATAAGGGGATAAAAGAGAGTGGGAAAATAGAAAAGCGGAGGACAATTTTCGTAAGCGGGAATTGGTCTCAAACAAGCCCATTGTTGCAAAACCATAATTTTCTAGTCCAATATTTTATTCACTTACTCGTTTTTTATTGTGCTTGTACCATTAAAAAGGGTGTGAGAAAATGCTTTGTTGAAGATTTGTTTTTATTGCAACTTGTGGGAGTAATTGTGTTCTTGATACATTCTTCAATGACTTTGACATATTATTTTTAGTATTAAACTTCTTGCGTGATGGGTTGTTAACATTAAAGCTTAATAATTGCATATCTAGAAATAACAATGACGAACTTGAATTTTAATATTGTGGTTGATTTCATAGTCCCATTTGACTTCAGCCACCATATATCAATTTTTTTTTTATTCATGAAGAAAAAATTTGGTAATTTTATTTATAAAGTAAAAGTGCTCAAATAGAGGTCGGGGGATGGACAACTAATAATTTTTTTCCTTTTGGGGTAAAAGAATCAAGGAAGCGAAAGGGAAATAAGAAATCGTTTGCTCAACAAGGTTGAGATGAAAACAAAACTTTTAGGGCGGGGCCTCGACTGTCGCATCGTGAATTAGTGTTACTATGTTCTATTTGCATTACAAATATAATTGAATGTTGGTTTGAAACTGTCTGAAATTCATTTATGTTTCCATAGAAGCCTGATGGGATTGACCCAATGCATTGTCATGTAATTGTTCAATGCTCCATATTAGATCAAATTACTTGAGCCAATACAATATTCAAGAATTACGAGACTATCGAACCATGCAAACAAGAAGAGGTGTTAAATCCAACAAAGAAGCACCAACCAAGATTCCAAGGAATTTTTTTTAATAGTAAATCTATAAAAAAAAATAATGGGCAGTTTATATTTATCCATAGACATTGGATTGAGTTGTTTGCACCGAAGCATTGAACATATTTGTCATAAATACAGGTACAGGAGCTACAAAAAAAAAAAACATGCATACAATTCTATGTTCTTCCTCTAGTGGGACAACATGTAGGATCCATCAAGATGCTCTTCAACATGCATACAAAACTTATTACCATGCTTTTTTAGGAATTCCTTGCAGTCTTCTCCTCGGAAGGTCAGTGTTGGCTGCTACAATCTCAATATCTTGCCGAAGACGTGAGGCGACAAAGAAACAGAAGAGTGGTTCCACAATGGAGTAATTCTTTGGCTTGAAGCAGGTCAACAACACTCCTGCTCTTGACATTGGCAACCTAGAGACATTGCAAAGCACCACTGAATTGTACAAATAACAATGAAAAGGCCCCGGTGAGAAGAGTTTCCAATCCACGACCACCACTTCCAAGAGTACGACATCCCGCAGCATCGCTCCAACAACCCACCCTAGTAAGAAAGCAACCCAGAATTCTTCAAACGCAGGAAGACATAAGAACCCATCCTTGCGGTAAAATTGATAGTTCTCACAAGCTTCCCATGAGGAAGAAGAGAAAAAACATTATAGCGCAAGCGGAAGAGCTCGAAACTGAAAGTGAGGACACACCAAGAGACCACCTCCTTACAGTCAAAGACTTCAAGGACACAACCTACATGAGCAATTCGAGAGGTCCAAATTAATTCGTTATGGGTGGAAGGGGACCAAGAGACCCCCTTCTTACATGCAAATACTTCAGGGACATAGGTTGCACGAGCAATTACAGAGGCCCAAATTAGTCCGCTCTAGGCGGAAGGAGATGAGTAGTAGGAATATGCCTTGCACCAGTGGGAGTTCTGGTCCTCATCCCCTAAGATGTTAATTGTATATCCATAGAACAGGAGAGTGGTCCCGCAATTGAATAATTATTTGGCTTGAAATATATCTCTGGGCGCATCAAGAGACCATTTCCTTACAGTGAAAGACTTCAGGGACACAGGTTGTACCATAGACAAATCCAAACCCAATCCAAAACCATAAAAATGAAAGGAAAGGATACATCTCTGAGCGCGAGGACCGCCATCTGAGCTGAGAGACTCAAACTCTTGAGCTGCAAAGCGGCTATTTCATTCAACGTCGATTTCTTTTCTAAAACCCATTCCTTTGGTCTTGTCAGGGTCACCATCGTCGAGCCAGGAAGTGCCCCCCATTATGGTTGATTTCAATTTGAGCATAGGAGTGGGAATAGCATCTGCATTGCCATCATACATTGGCGTATCATCGTTCATCATATCATCTTTTTTCGGCTCAAAATCGACCGCATCAACCTCTACGTCGACCATCAACGCAGGCAGGCGGGTTGTCTCAACAGGGGGGGTTTCCTTGGAATTCTTTGGCTTGAAATATATCTCTTGGTGCACCAAGGGACCATCTCCTTTTTTGCTTCTAGGTGGAGGGAGATGAGTAGTAAGAATATGAGCACTGGAACTTCTGGTCATCATGCCTGAAGGTGTTTATTGTATCTGGACAGAACTATTGTCGAATTGCTGCCATAGGTTAACGAGAATGTTTGTTTGCTCCAGATGATGTTTGAAATGAACATTCAAAAGGGATAATATAACCCTCTGCAAATCTTGGTTTAATGCGTATCGATGGGAGATCTCCTCGAGCCTTTCGCTGATCAATGACAATCTCTACGGTTCGTGCATAATGAGTTGTTACCATTAAAGCTTACTAATTTCATATTTAGAAAAAAGTGTGAAGGTGGCGGTGACGGCGAAGAGGGATTAAGGATTGAAGATTTCGTGAAGCCGCTAACTGGATGAAACGCGAAAGAGATTGCATGATGCTTGAAATAAACACTTGGAAAGGATAACACAACCCTTCGCAAATCTTGGTTTAATTCGTATTAATGACATATCTCCTCCAACCTTTCAAACATTAATGACAATCTTAACGGTTCCTGCACGATGAGCTATTAGCATTAAAGCTTAATAATTGCATATCTAGAAATAGGTGTGAAGGTGGCAGGGATGGCGAAGAGCGATTAAGCATTGGACATTTCGTGAACCCGCCAACCCGCGAAAGATATTCCAAGAAATGGCCAAGTATAGAAAGCAGTCAGTCGGGCTTCAAAACAGGGTCACAAGTTATACTGAGGAGATGTGAGGGGTCGATGGTCAAATTGTATATCTCCGAACTTTTGACTGCAAAATGTGTAACACGGAACATGGCACAATGACAGATTTCGACATTCAATTTGTATATCGCGGAATTTCGGGTGTTGTTTGTAGGTCGCGGAACAATGGAAGCGCAATGTTGAGCAAGCCTGGTCGGGAACCGACATGGAAATAGTGGTCAAGTATGCAATGGGGAAGCGGTTGGTCGGACTTGTGATATAAAATCATGAGACATATTTGGAATAGGGCATATTTACGGGCTTAAAAACAGAGCCACAAGTTATACTCAGGAGACATAAGGGCCCGATGGTCAAATTGTATGTATCCGAACTTTTAATTGCAAAATGTGTAACAAAGAACAAGACACAATGACGGACTTCGACAAACAATTTGTATATCGCAGAACTTCGGGTGTTGTATAGCATGAGACATTCGAAAAAACAACTAAGTAACCAGAAAGGGAAAGTAAAGGAGAAAAAGAAAGGGGATTTTGGTTGTCAATTTGTAGATCGGGGAAGTCCGGGTGTTGTTTGCAGACGATGGAACAATGGAAACGCAATGTTGAGCCTGCCTACCCGGAAACCTACGATCCAAAAAAGTTGTTGAATATGGAACAGGAAAGCGGTTGATCGAACTCGTGGTAGAAAAACATCAGTGGAAATCTGAACAAGTGAATCCGCCAACCTGTGCACCTAGACATTTTCCAAAAAACAACTAAGTAACCAGAAAGGGAAAGCAGAGGGCAAAAACAAAGGGGATGGCAATTTTCAGAAGCGGGAATTGGTGTTAAGAAATCCCCATTGATGGTCTTAAAAATAACTATGAAGTGCATTAAATAGGTGAACAACCTCTTCAATCAAGGAATATATAAAGCGAGTCATGCTTATAGTTTCCAGGATGTGTTTCCATAAGAGAAGCATTGAAAAGCCACAGGAAAATCATTTTTGGGATGTTCAAGTAAAATTATTGTACTGTCAACTTCATCGTAAGTATAACAACAACGGATTTTAATTTTAATTTTCAGTGGAAATCTGAACACGTGAATCTGTCAACCCGTGCACCTAGACATTTTCCAAAAAATGTCTAAGTAACCAGAAAGGGAAAGCAGAGGGAAAAAAGAAATGGGATGGCAATTTTCGAAAGCATGAATTGGTGTTAAGAAAGCCCCATTGTTGGTCTTAACAGTAACTATGAAGTGCATTAAACAGGTGAACAGGCTATTCAATCAAGGAATAGATAAAATGAGTCATGCTTATAGTTTCTAGGATGTGTTTGCATAAGAGAAGCATCGAAGAACCACCGGAAAATCAATTTTGGGATGTTCAAGTAAAATTATTGTACTGTCAACTTCACCGTAAGTATAACAATGACAAATTTTAATTTTGATTTTTCGTGGTTGATATGATAGTTCCATTGGACTTCATATAACATATATCCTTTTATTTTAAAATATTTTTAAAGATGAATTTTGGTAAGTTCATCGATCAAGTAAAAGTGCTTAAATGAGCCACATACTACATTTGCGTCAGAGAGCTTATATTAAAAGGCAAAGCAGGTCCTGTATCATTAAGATCATAGAAAAACCGCCAAGATCCTGAATGTATCATTAATTTTCCAAAACGAAGCATACAACCAAGAGCCAAGTAAACACCAAATGTATTGAAAGTCAAGGCACAATGCAACACATGAACACAGAAGGCGCCATGGGAGATCCCACAAGGGTCCATAGAGTAGTATGCATCGACCTATGCATCAAACAATTTGATATAAAAAAAACACACGTGGCATTGGTTTTCTCTTACATGTGGTATATATTCCCATGAGAAAATAACCGGGCCCATGAGAACCATGAGCTACAACAGGAAAGCACATGAAAAAAAGTCTGCCAAAAACAAGTCAACACAAAACCAACAGAGATTGGGCATTGTATCCCAGCTATAACCAAACCCCCAAATGGGCACCAAGAAACTTTTCGATTACTATTTTATCATGAAGCAAGATCACTATGGACATTTGCTTCTGATAGTGCTATGTTCTATCACTACCAGTTCTAACAATGCCAAATTTCCAATATTATTGGAAATGCCTGATGGTTCCATTTAGAGGAGCAAGCCATTTTGACGGTTCAAAGGATGGGCCTGATTTATTCACAGTTGGATACTTTGTATGGGGTTTGTCCTCATGCTTCCCATTCCTGGATTGAACAATCGTATGTGCTTCCTGTTCAATTTTCCATGGAACTACAAAATTCTATTCATATCCTCATTTGGTAGCATGGACAGATACACATGAGATTGTTTCGTTTCCTGCCAACGCTTGATATGAATTTTTTTATTTATTTTTTCAGCCGATATGCAGTATTGCATTGTCCTCATTTAAGGTAAATTTCCTATGGATCCAAAAGTCGCGCAACATGTAGACTCTGTTTGCCTTTTTTTGTAGGTATACTTCATATGGAAATTCTGCTAGCCTAGGAAGCACATCTTGTAGCAAAGATTGTCTAATTGTACAATGCACGATTGTGTTGTCAACAGTTCGGATGGCAGCGTTGAGGTAATGCCTATATATGTAAGGACATTTTTTACTGCATTGTAGACAATCAATTGTACCATCATTTATGAAAGTAGAGGCGGAAGCAGGAGAGTTGCATTTGGCACATACATGCTCAAAGGGGGTCGAGTACGCATTCGTTGCAACCAAAACACCCTCAACCTGGGCACGTGAGTATAACTGTTAATATATTGAACAATATAATATACAATTGCACAACAACAACAAAAAGCTGCAGAAAATTGGTGAAGGTAATTTGTATGAGCAAAGTGAGGATGAAATTGTAGATGTATACGCACAACAATTGTCAAGCTAGTTAGTTTCTTGAGATCATGTACTATGTATGTTCACAATTATGTTACAAACGTTGTTTGGGTTGTGTGAAAGATCCTTTCTTTAACATCTATTTTCTTTGTTTTATTTTTGAAGAGCATAAATGGAAATTTCCCTTTATGCAATTGTTGCTCCATTGAGGAAAACAAATTTGAATAGGTGTCGAACAATTGCAGCTGCAACATGGAACAGTGCAATAGTTGGTAACATAACCAAGATACATGGACATGTGAAAGTAAAGGACAAAACTGGATATGGAGAACGGTACCATTGCCTTGTCGTTGTCTAACTCTCCATATTTTATATGGAGAATGTGTTGCGAGCCAAGTTTTCTCGCGAGTGTGACAACTGCACCAATGGTTCTGATTGGGTAAGTGTCGTTGCTATGTGCAAGTTGGTTGATTATTGTGTCCGGTACGAAACAATATTCTGAACAAATTGTGGGAATTTTTTCCACGATACTTGTTTCGTTGAGCGATATAATCCGATCACAATCACCACGGTCATATACTATTTTGGGCAATATATTAAAATTTGCAATGGATATCCCATTACCTGGCAATATCTTTTCTACATGTTTCTAGACAAGTTGTGTAGGGATAGTCAATGTAACTGTCATCAGGTCTTTGTTGTATGTCATGTCAGCATGCATAATGCATCTAGTTTTGTTTGCCTTGTCCAAGTAGGTGATATTCACGACCATTATGTCCCCAATGAACACTTGTCTAGTTTGGTGGTTGTTCAAGCCTTCTATTGATAGTATTTTGGGTGTTATAAGTTAGACCTGGTGACATTTTTTGAACAGAAAAAGTAATGTGAATGGTAGTCTGCATTATTTTTTTGTTTTCTTTTTTTCCTGGCATAAATTTACAAGTAGACACACAACTTGGATGAAGTATGGAGGCTAGAGTTTTGTAACCATACCTCTTAGTCTGCGTAACTTGCGCTATGTTCGGCGTCTCACTTGTGCTCGTTGATACTTCTTGTGAACTGCAAAGTATGTGTTGCAGATGACATAAACATATTTATCATGGAATAGATGAATAAATAGCTCAGGATATTTGTTTGGTAAACATATCAGGAGCACAATGTATGAATCTTTACCTTTGGCCTTGTCATTTTGTTGATGCTTGTGATGATTGACTGCTCATGCCCATGTCACTAGTCCAACTTTTTTTCATGCAAGCATGTGTATATGAACATCATAAGGACTAAATAAGCATATGCATTCTATATTGTCCATAATTTTTTTGAATATCACATACATGCTCAAAGGATATGGAATACAAAATAGGGTGTCAAGGGATACTTGAGAAACATAAGGACCCTGTTGGGTATGTGTTATATTCTTTGCATGTGTGTGTGTGGGCGCGTCAGATTCAATAATTGCATTTGACGATCCCAACTTCCTTCGTTCTTTGTGTTGTGTGTGTCGTACGCTTCCTAGGGGGGTCCTAGGGGGGCCCAGGTATGGCCCCCCCTAGTTACGCGCAACGTTCGGGGCAGTGCCCCAATTTTTTTTTTTGCGGTTTTTGCTATTTTTAGCAGTTTTCTAAATTAATCCTGGATTAAGGGATTAGGGTTTTGGTAGCTACGGAATACCTAAAACATTGTATATATGGTGAATGGTGAAATTAATACAATAAAGAGTTGCAAGGTGCGACACCAAGCAAGGTCGGTTTTCTCCCGGTTAAGGGTTTCCGGTGTAAATCTCTGTGTACTATGTGTATGAGCCATTGATTAATTTATGTTTTGCTTAAGAATCTATATGCATTGCTTTAATTCACAGGTTTAAAACTTACAGACCCGATGGTCAAATTGTATGCCTCGGATTTGTTGACTGCAAAAATGTGTAACAGGGAATAGGGCATGATGGGGGAGTACGACGACCAATCTGTATATCGCGGAACCCCCGAAGCTAGAGGCACAATCTTAAGCCCGCCAACCCGGGAACCCACGATCGAAAAAGTGGCTAAGTATGGAATGAGGAAGTTGTCATTCGGAGTCATGATATAGAAACATGAGTATAAATGTGAACCCGTGAGTCCGTCAACCCGCACACCTAGACATTTTCGGAAAGACGACTAAGCAAAGCAACTAGAAAGTGAAAATAGAGGGGGGAAACAAAGGAGAATTCGGCTAAGTATAGAAAAGGGAAAAAAAGGGATAATAGAGAGTGGGAAAATAGAAATGGGGAGGGAAATGTTTGAAAGCGGGAAGTCTCAACAAAGTCCCATTGTTGCCAAATCATCGTTTTCTAGTCCAATATTATATGCACCTACTCGTTTTGTGTGTTTGATTTACTATCACTGTTGGTATACCTTTTTGAAGATTGTACTTCATCCCCCTCTGTTGTGGCATATAAGAATTCATATTCTTGTCCAACTAATCTATTTCTTTCAATGTAGCAATGCAAAAAATACAGTGGACATGAAGGTAAGTTAGTATGTAGAAAGACATGTAAAAAAATAAATACAGTTCTATTTGTTTCAATGTAGCATCATAGAGAATACGATTCACATGAATATAAGTTACTATGTAGGAAGATACGTAGTATCTACATACTATAAATTAGGTGCAAAGCAGTAGAATAAGTAGAACAAATATACAGACAATAAATGAAATACTAAACAATGGAATATGAAATAAGAATAGAAGCATGCACCTTTATATCTACTCTTCTACATTTGTGGCAAAGAGTCCCTCGCCTTCTCTAGTTATTATGTTTGTTTAAATGTAGCAATGCAGAAAATACAATGGACATGAAGGTAAGATGGTATGCAGGAAGACATGTAAAAAAGTAAACACAGTTCGATTTATTTTAATGTAGCAGCACAAAGAATACAATTGACATGAAGATAAATTATTATGTAGGAAGATACACAGTATCTACATACAATAAATTAGGTGCAAAGCAGTAGAATACATTTACAGACAATAAATGAAATACAAAACAATGGAATATGAAATAAGAGTACAAGCATGCACCTTTGTATCTCCTCTTCTACATTTGCGGTAAAGAGTCCTTCGTCTTTTCCAATTATTTTCTTTGTTTCAATGTGGGAACGCACAAAATACAATGAACATGAATGGAAGCTGGTATGCAAGGGAGAACAAGTAATATGTACATACAGTAAATGAGAATCAAAGGAATAGAATAAACGAGAGTTAGAAACATGAACCTTTGCTTTTCTTGATCCATGGTTGTAATTAAATAGAATTTTTCCTATCCAAAATATATTACAAGCCAGAAAATATTAAGAAATCGCATGGTCGTTGCTAAATGATTTGGTTTTGTGCAGCAAAGTATCCATATATGCTTTGAGACATGGAAATATAATTTTGCAATATCTTTGATGTATATTTCATATATCAAGTAAAAGACAAATTGTATCGTGGTCAAACCAGTCTGTGTATAGGATAAATAGGTTGTATTGTGATATGGGCACATTTCACCATATATGGTTAATAAGTGCTTTTTGCACATGTTTTATCTTAACCAAAATAAAGTGAACATTGTAATTGCACATGTAGTTGTCCAATTATTTGTTATGCCACTATTTTGTAGCATGTCAACATTGAAGTATCCTAGAATGATAATGGTTTCGTCCAGATGTAAATAGTGTGATGCATTTGAGAACACATTCATTATGTTAGCAATGTTGCACGCGAAGCGGCATAGAAATTGAATATTGCAATTTGCAATCCACGAAACACCACACTTGTTGGCACCATCTCAGTATATTTTTCTTCTACAATAACATTTTTCAAAGGCATGTAGGTATGGTTCCGAGTTAGGAGAAAAATTGGAGCAAAATTTAAGAGAAGGATGGAAAGATATGCCAATTTTGTGCAGTTTTGTTGCAGCCTGGGCACGGTTGTACCATACCTAGCCATTTTACACCTACATGCAGTTTTATTCTACAAGAACATGCTACAAAGGCAACAAGATTGACATCGTATTTTTCATTCTAAAGACACGTGTTCGATTCCCATACGGGATAGGTGCTAGATTTTGACTTCGTCACACACGACAAAGGACTGGAATTTGCAATGCTAGAAAAAATGACAGCCGAAGTTGTGCACACGACACTGGCATGGACATGGTGCAGAGTCCTGGGAAAAAATCGGAGGAAAATTGAAGAGTAGGAGAAAAATATATGCCAACCTCTATGGAAAGTCTGCAGGACAAGAACGATGAATACATACTTAAACATTCTTAATTGCAAAATGCAAACAACGTACACGAATGAAAGTATACTATTGAAACTTACTCATTAATGATGAACGACAGAACCGCAGGTCCACTTAAGGGTGCAGGACTTGAACACCGCAAAGTGCAAAAAAACAGCTACAACTGTTGGCGCAGGACCCCAACCTTGCAAAGCCGAAGCAAACAAAAACAAACAACAAGCAACAAACCAAGGAGCAAGCACCAACAGGTCCAACTGCAGCAGCAGGACCTCAGACTCGCAAACTTGAACCAAACAACAACAAGCAGCAACCAATGAACCAACGAACCATCAAACAAGCAACAACCATTGAACCAATAAACAACATATGTATCTTCAATGATGACCAAATTGCATCCCAAGCATAGAAGAAATCTGAAACATACGACGACCATGCGAGTGGAAATAATTAAACATTCTCACTTGCAAACTACAAACATTAAACAACAAAGAATGAATACAAATGAAATTATGGCATTGAAACTTACTCGACAACGATGAATGACAAAAGCATAGGTCGAATTGTGGGTGCAGGACTTGAACCCCGCAAAGTAAAAAAAACAGCTCCAACTGCAGGTGCAGGACCCCAATCCTGCAAAGTTGAAGCAAACAAAAGCAAGAAACAAGCACCAATAGGTCCAACCACAGGTGCAGTTCCTCAACCTTGCAAAGTTGAACCAAACAACAACAAGCAACAACCGACGAACCAACGAACAAGAAGCAGCCACCGAACCAATAAACAATATATGTATCTTCATTGATGACTAAATTGCATTCCAAGCATAGAAGAAGTATGAAACATACGATGGTTATGCAACTGGCGGTGGACAACAATATTGTCCAAATTCACTGCAACATTGTATGGAAAAATTCGAGGAAAAATGTACTGTGAGAAACCTATTTAGGTAAACATTTAAGGTTGTCAGAGCTGTTCAAGGGCATCGCGCTATGCAAACGTTTAAGCTGCCAGGCATGTTTAAGGGCCTCGTGATATGTAAACATTTAAGCTTTCAGGCCTATTCAAGTACCTCAAAAAGAGTGTCAATACTCTAAACTTTCAGTATGTAAACATTTCAATACAAATAGAAATAATAAAAACTTTAAAAAACAACGTCGATGCTCATAACTTTTGGTATGTAAACATTTCAATAAAAAATAAAAAATTAAAAAAGAGCGTCCAAGCTCAAAACTTTGGATATCTAAACATTTACAACATTGGGAACAACGAAGTTGGCAATAAGACTTCCAATCTATTCTCCAATGAAACGATGACATATAAGGTTTTTTTATTATATAAAAAATAATGTTTTTACTTCTATAGTTTGAACAATACAGATGGTGCGAAAATTTATAGTCAAAGGACATATTAATATGAAGTCAACGAATTATCGATCATTATAGTCCCTCTACGCTTTCGACAGGGACTATAACATTTATTCATATGTAATTTATTTTTTTAAAAAGAATTTGGTTAGAATGAATATGTATGAACTATCTATGCAATAGAAAAATGTTTATGGTAATTTTAAAATTATAGTTTCAACCATATTGAGATTTGTAATTTATAAAAATATATTTGCATCTTTTATTTAAATTAAGTATTTGTGTTTCATATATAAAATTTTGATATAAGTTCACCAATACATAATCTATAATAAAGATCATTTAATAAAAATAAACATCGTGATGATAACCATCTAACAATCATAAACATCATCTAAAATACACATTTAAATTTACTAATATCATATAATTATATATACCTCTAGCACATATAAACATCATTAATTAGCTAGCACACAAATCTAATAATCTAACATGGCATCACCATATATATCAAGCACATTTAACAAACATATCTAACATGACCGAACAATGTACACATCACCATCACCATATAAATTAATTAAGTACATCATCATGATCAACAGGAAAAATGCACATCTAATGAACATTGTTATAATATACACATCTATCAAGCACATTTAACACACATATCTAACATGACCTAACAATGTACACATCAACATCAACATATAAATTAAGTACATCAACTTGAACAAAAAAAAAGTGCAATATATATATATATATATATATATATATATATATATATATATATATATATATATATATATCATGAACAAGTCAAATAACTGCTATAACATATGTGGTCTAGTCGATGTGATAATCATATCTACAACAATAGTGGAGGCCTGGTCTGTATTAGAAGATGATGGATGGTCATAAGGAAGTGGAAGATCAAGAGGTGGTTGGTCGAATATGTGAGGAGAAGTAGGAGGTGGAGGAGGAGGTGGTTGGTCGACTCTCTGATGAGAAACAAGCAGTGGAGGGATATGTGTTGCCTACTTATCTGGGTGAGGTGAAGGAGGAGGAGGAGGATGACGTGGAGAAGGATCACGACCACCCTTATCAGTCGATGGGGTACTAGATAAAGGGGTATTGGACGAACGATTACTAGAGGAAGATTGCATATCATCATTAGCCCTCCTCGTTGCTAGTAGCGTGGTAGCTCTGATGATATGACACATAAGATGCATCGTATCATGCAACATCTCCCTTCAAAGCTCCAAGAGCATATGTTCTGCCTTGATATCTCACATCAACACAGGGCAGACTCCCACCTCAACCAAAAGTGCACAGAGTCGGTCGCCCAACTCCAACTTGAATCTAGTATCTAGCCTACGGTGCATGTCGGGTATCTGCACCCGAGGACCCTGACCCGTCGCGGCCTCATGCATCTCCTCATCTGTATATGGTGGGGGAGGAGGCACATCCCTAAGGAGTGTGCCAATATCTGCAAAATATATAGTACACAACAATAATTAGACATTTTCATTAAACAATTTAATAAAACAAGTTAAAGAACGTGTTAGAATTAATTTTATTCTAATTAAGTAAGATAATAAAATGAAACTAGATTAATTTAAACAAAACACTAATATTACTTCTAGCATATGGTGGCTCATCCGATGCGAAGAGGATGTTCCCTCACCAATCCAACCCTGCGTAAGGACACGACACCATCACGAACATGTGATCGACCTCACTGGCTAGTAGCCCTAGTGCGTCAATGGAAATCCTAGCCGAAAACTCCAGATGGCCCCTCTTGGCTGTCATCTCACCCCACATGTGCATCCGCATCCGAGTCATCGACCTAGAAGGTTGATAGACAAAAGTAGGTCTCGTCTCCGGAAACCTCTCAAAAAATAAACAAAACAACTATGAAGAAAAATGGAAGTTCTCCCTCCCATGTATCATAGCATGAAATCTATCTAGAGCTATACAAAATTGTTGCAAAAAAGTGGCAGGCCATCTAATACATCGGGGCCTCTGTACCAAAGAATCAACATAATACAAAAGAGGACAACTAATGCATTGCCCATCACTGGTAACGTGTGTAATGGCCATCACTAACAATGAGAGGCACCTAACCTCCTTTGCACCAAAAGAAGTGATCCGTAGCTATCCACCAGAGATTTGAAAATCAACTGGAGAAAGTACATCAACCCCAATATATCTCTAAGAGTACATGAGTTGACTCTCTGTTGCAACACCGATTGGGACATTAGGGAATTGAGGAAAATCCTCCCCTCTCCTGGATAACCCAGTGATAAAATATATATCATTTTCAATGGGCTGGTACCATTGATCAAGACCAACATGGAAAGCTTGTCAATGGACATCCCATCGACAGATCAATTGCACCAAGAACACAAAGTGCCCCTTCAAGGATGTAGCCTCTTCATAGTACTTAAGGAGGCATACATTCCTTATGAGGACTTGGGTCGCTGCAGTAATAGGGCGAGGGTACAAATCCCTCTCCCTCACTTCCCAATCCCGTACAACATTGTATAGGTCAACCTTGTTCCCCTGTTGCTGCTGTTGCTGCTCTCTCCGATGGCATCTCTGCATGATTAACATATAAAATACATCAGCCTCATACATAAAACACAATTTATTTTTAGTAAATGAGAAATTTATTTTTAGTAAATGAGAAATTTATTTATAAATACAGAAAAATAACTTTCTTCAAAAAATAAGTAAATTTCATCATCGGTGCGCCCAAAAACAGTCAAGCACCACCCGCGATGCGTATATTACTTGTGAGCACCATTTACGGTGCGCACATGTAACATAACGCATCGTATAATTTTTTTTATATTATTATATGCGGCGCGTTGTATACCGACGCACCGCCTAAAATAATAAAAACTTAAAATCCTAAAGCATTGTAAAACCATTTTTAAAAGATTTGTTACTACGATGCATAGCCTTTCCCGACATGCACCAGTGCATTACGGGAAATGTGACAAACCACACCAATAATTTTTAAAAAATTGATAATTATGGTACTTTGACATTTAGGCTCTAATTTTTTTACGACGGTGTGTTGGGTAATGATTAACGCACTGGTGCGTAAGTTTACCAACGCATAGCTTAAAATAATATATCTAATTTACACGGTGCATTGTTTAACATAACACCCCGGTGCATTAACGTTATTTCGACGCACCACAAAAAATCAATTATATTATTTTAGGTGGTGCATCGGTAAAATTACGCGTTGGTGCGTTAAAGTTTACCCAACGCATAGGTGCGTTAGAGTTTACAAATGCACTGCCGAAAAAAATTGGCATGGTGTTTCAATGCACCCTGTAAATTTTCAGGGTGCACCGTCCGTGGTGCAAGACGAACAACTCGAACGCATCGCGTAGAAAAAAAAAATTAAAAACTGTGGAAATTCAACTAAAAGTTGAATTTTAATCCGCTAAAAGTTTAAGTTATAAAGAAATTACCCAGACATTTCCTCATTGGGAAGCATGGTTTCCACATAGTCGAAAAAATAAATTTTTCCCACTATTTGGCAAAATTCGAAAGACACACACTGAGAAAGGGACGGAAGGAAGGTAAGCAAGAGAAGCACCGACGACAAGGCACTTTAGAAAGGCAAAAGTTACAACGGTGCTTGAAAGTTATACAACACTGAAAATGGTAAAAATGAATTTTATGACCGGTAATTATTTTTGTTATTTAACCCCGTTACGGTGCACTTGATTATTAGAGACATCGGTGTGCCAATATTCAAGTAGTGCACCATAGTATTTTTTTTTTTAAATAACCCTACTACGATGTGCCATTTTGAGAGCAACAATGCATTGGTATTTAAGTAGCACACCAAAGTATTTTTTTTTAAATAACCCTACCATGGTGCGCCATTTTTGAGAGCATCGGTGCGTCCGTAGTAGAAAACGCAGCGGTGTGTTATGTATTTATAAAATCACCATAAAAAAAACCCGCTAAAACCTCTGCGTGCTTGCCTCTGCTATAAACATATTTTTGGGCTATTTTTATAGGGGCTTTCACAAAAACCTCCACTAGAGGCTCTTTTCCTTGTAGTGTCCCACACGCCTTTTCTGGCCATCTTTTGACACTTGTTAGGAACAATCGACACGCAATGTAGATCCTTACTGCTTTCTGCTAGTTGATGTCGCCACCTTACTCCCAACTTTTTGTTTGTCGTTCTTCTTCTTTGTCCAAAGCCCCTGTCCCATGTTGTGTCCCCTTCTATTTTTCCAGGAGGAAAGCACCACTGGATGTCGTCTGCAAACTGCCAACACTCCATCCAGTCCCAAACCAGTCCCAAACGCCTTGAATTTTAGGCTCCTGCTTCCATCTGAGTCGGTCTACTACACTCAATTTTGCCAAAATTGAGCCAAAACCGTGGTAATAGATCTTGCTATAACGTCGTATCTGGACTTCGTCTGGGCAAGGTATTTTCATGATTTTTGTCTGAGGTTTCATTCTAGAGAGAGATGTCCTCACAGTACCATCGCTATGAATTCCATAACTAAACTTCATGTCGCATATCTCATAACGATCCTCATCCTGTACCTGTCGCTCGTTTGCTTGATTGAAACACGAGTGTGCTTGTTGATGAGGATTCCCCTCGCCCTCTACTGATCCCACTTGTCTTGGCCTAATCCTCGGGTGAACCCACATCAACTCATTAATTATGGTGGATGCCCTTGACATGCATATCGATCGGCTCGTCTGTAATGTACCTCAAATTCACCATAAAAAAAAAATCTATGACATAATTCAATTTCGTTTAAGCTTAGAATTTAAGAGAAGGTAGGATTCATTTTTGTCCATAATGTCATTATTACACCAGTCTAGTTTACTTTGAACAAAAAAAACTTATGTGGGTAAATTCTTTCCATAATTCTATCACTTCCCTTGACTCTCAGACTACTCCAAAATACTTATATGTATATCGGCAATGTCTAAACTCAGGTCGAAGGAACCTTTGATGTTTAGAGAGATAAAGCTCAGAAGGGATAGCACCTTTGAAGTATTCAAAGGGAGGTAGAGATCAAAATCGTCTCGCAGAGGTCAAGTTTAGGTGGAAGAATGCCAAGTTATTTTGGCCAGAGATCCTTGAGCGGAGTGAACGAACGGTGAAATTTCTTCGTGGGGAAGTACCGAAATCCCATGGACCGTTGGATCTCATAGATCTATGAGGAGGTTAAGACTGGTTGTCTTTTATCGTTCAGAAGCTAAGGAGGAGTAGCGACCGTTGGATGAGAAGCAATCGAAGTCGTTGATCTCATGCTTCGAATTTCGCTATTTTGAAGGCTAAAGGAAGAGCCAAAACCTGTTAAGCCCTTTTCGGCATTTCGGGACCCGGGAGTTCGAAGGACCCAGAAACATTGTCGTCGGAGTCGCAAAATCCCGAATCACGAAACCCTGAAACCCCGAAGTGTTGGGTCCACATTCCTTTCGCATTTCACAATTCGACACTTCTTGTTTCATTTTGTTTCTGCATTAGGTGTTCGTAAATCTCGAAATCCCGAAATGTTGGGCCTTCAATCTCTTCGCATTTCACGATTCAACATTTCTTGTTTCAAATTGTTGGGGCGTAAGAGGTTCGTAAATCTCGAACCCTGAAATCCTGAAATCCCGAAATGCTGGGCCCATAGTCTCTTCGCATTTCGCGATTCAGCAAACAGCGTGGTATTTTGTCTTTTTGTGTTCGGCCTTTGTAATCGTCGAAACCTGATTGACCTCTACTCTTCACACCGTTTGTTCTCTACGATTTATGCCATTAAACAATAGTCTAAGTTATTTTATCGGTAAAGGTTCCTTAATAAAAGTCTCTAAACCCTTATGCTTACAAAGCATTACAGTTACCAAAAAAAAGGGGTCATTCAAATTCGATTCCCTCATAATCTTATCGGGTTTGGAAGAAGGGGAAAAATTTCCCAAAGGAAACTGGGGATTTGGTCCCGGTGGTTACAGTATAACTTTTGTAGAAATTTCTTCTACAGGATTGTCCTATTCGTTAGAGTAAATGAAATACTTGATAACCGATTACTGCTCAGGTCTCGTTATGCCCTAAAATTTTAAATACCAGGGTTATTGCCTTGAAGACAAGCCCTATTTTCAAACGCTAGATGTTGGATCGCCTTATGCTACATCTATAATACTAATCATTTCATCTCATTTCGACATTCCTTAAATTATTAGTAATGTGGTTTAAATCTGCAATGGCGATTAATTAGATTGGATATAATGGTCCGAGTAAAGTTCTGATTCTATATTTTTCCTTCCAGAATAATATATGTATATATATGTGTACTTTCCTCCTTGTTTAGGCCAAAGGGCTGGTAGGAGTTTTAAATAGAGTGTTGCATACACAGAACTGTAAGGGAAATGAGTATAATAGTCTGTCTTCCTACCTCCGCTACAGATCTGTCTCTACACAATTTGTTTGATGGAAAGGAAAAAGTAGCATAGTTTGCAAAACTCGGATTGTTGTTCCTGGCATTATTCATACAATTAGGTTAATGAAATTCCAGCATAACTTCCACTCCCAATATGCCAATCTCAACATTGATTTCACTCAGAAAACAAATAAAAAAGAAAATAGCAGTGAAACTAATTTAGAGGAGACTTCTTCCAGAATTTAACCATGCATAAATCCTTTCAACTATCATAACAAATAAAAGGCCAATTCTATCGTTCATTCAGAAAGGGGTCACTCGATATTGATTTACCCTATGTTCTATGTCAGTCTTTAGGCTTCATGAACTCTAACAAAAAATTTCTACACATTATTATCTATCATAATTAGTAGATGCATTACATCCGTGATTGAATCATTCACCAGAGAATGGAAATTATTTCAGTTTAGATTTATTAAATACATGACATCAGATATCAAATCATTCGAACAGAAATTAGAAATCATTTTAGTTCCGATTTAACAAATACATTGCATCAGATATAAAATCATTCATACAGAGAAGGAGTAGAGCAATATATCTGAACCAGCTTACGGGAAATCAAAGGGAACAACCACGTTCCTCCCAACCGTAGAACAGGGCAGTCAAAACACTTGCCCGATTCACCCCCTAGCCTGACCATGAATCAATGAGGGCGAACTTGGAAACTCCTCCTCAATAATGTCCTTCAATTCCAGCAGTTATCCTCTTGCCTCACACTTACTCAGCAGTGCTCATAACAGCAAGGAGAACCCATTTCAACAGACTCCTCTTGCCTCACACTCAAAATCACAGTGTTCATAACAGTAAGAGAACTCAAAATCTTTTTCCCAACATACTTGGCAGCGTCCTGCCTCCTATAATATGCTATTTATCAATTTTGCCCAGGTTTTTTCCCCTCCCTTGGGGGATTTTCGCAACTTTCTAAATCCCTAATTTTCAGAGGTTGCCAATGGCCAAATCACTGATTTGCCACTTGTAATAATCAGCCCAAGGGTAGTTCCAGCATGTTCCCCACTCATGGAGTCATGGTCAACTGATTTTAACATGGTTGTTCCATTTGTCCTCCTGCATTTAACATAAATATTCTGTTTTTATACAAGTGTCATAGTCAAATAGTTAGTTGAGTCCAATCAGAACTCTGCCCAACAGTCATAATAATTAATTGCAAATATCAAATTCGAAATTCGGAATTGCCATAAATGGCAAAAATTTTCCAAATTTGAATTTACTAAAAACAGAAATAAATTTCCAGCAAATTTAAATTTCAAAAATATTTTATTTTGGGGGATATCACATCCTTTCCCCCTTCAATAAAATATTATCCTCAGTGTTCGTTCCTTTTCTGGAACATGACTCCGCAAATCTCCCTCCAACTCCCAAGTGGCCTCCTCAAGACTAAAGTGCTTCCATTGCACTTTTACCTTAGCGACGACTCTGTTACGAAGTGTTATTTCTCTCTGATCCAGAATGCGCAGGGGTTCCACCTGGAACTCGCCTTCGGTTTCCACCTGTACCAAGTTCCAATCAATCATATGAGTAGGGTCATGAATATACTTTTTCAACAAAGAAACATGAAATACATTATGAATTCTTAGATTAGCTGGAAGTGCAAGTTGGTATGCTACAGGTCCAATTCGAGCTAGTATCTCGAAGGGTCCACAAAACCTGGGTGCCAGCTTGGCACAATTCCCTAACTTCAATGAGCTCTTTCGGGCTTTGACCTTCAAATAAACATGGTCTCCCACATGAAATTCCAAGTGTCTTCTTTTCTGATCTGCATAGCTCTTCTGTCTATCATGTGCTTCTTTCAAGTTTTGTTGTACCTTTCTTACCATATTCTCCATTTCTTGGAGCATCTCTTGTCCAACCATGAGTCTGTCAATCGGGTTATCCTAGCTAATTGGAGTTGTACACTTTCTGCTATACAGTATTTCGAAAGGGCTCAACTTAGCCGAAGTTTGGTACCCATTGTTATATGCAAATTCTACTAAGTGTAGGCAGTCTTCCCACTTGCTTGGTTTTGTTCTTACGTACATGCAAAGCATATCCTCTATGATCTAGTTTGTCCTTTCAGTCTGTCCATCCGTTTGTGGATGATAGCTCGTACTGAAATTCAAGTTAGTGTTTAGCCCTGCAAACAATTCCTTCCAAAAAGCGGATGTAAATTTTATGTCTCTATCTGAAACCACCATTTTAGGAATACCATGCAGTCTAAAAATTTCTTTCATGAATATTTCAGCAATGTTTATAGCTTTAAATGTAGATTTTACAGGAATAAAGTGTGCAGACTTACTGAGTTTATCGATTACAACCATCATAGAATCATTATGTTTCTGAGGTTTAGGCAAACCTATTATAAAGTCCAGTGATATAGTCTCCCATTTCCATTCTGGTACTAGTAATGGCTGTAATAGGCTGGCTGGGTGTTGGTGCTCGGCCTTAACCTGCTGACAATCTTGGCACCTAGCCAAGTACTCTATTGTTTCGTCTTTCATATTGGGCCAGTAAAATAGTTTTCTGAGTGTTGTTATTGTTTTTTGGTAACCTGGATGGCCATAATACAATTTCTTATGCACTTCGTCTAAAATAGTTAATTTTAACTCTGTTGAATCTGGTATGTAAAGTCTGTTTTTAAATCATAATAGTCCCTTCTTGTCAATACTTAGATCTGGTTTATCTGAGTTTGCGGTACCGTTTTGTAATTTTGTCATCATATTCGTGTAATTTCCGTCATTAATACTTGTCATAAGATCCTAGTGATAGGATCCTATCGTAAGATCCTACTGATAGGATGCTCAGATTGGTCCTTATATTTTGACCATCTAAGTTGAACTCAAAATCGGAAATAAAGTCAACTACTTTCCTTTTAGTACCTGTTGCTAGTTGTACAAGCCATGATTTTGCGTGCTTCAATTTCTTAAGTTTAATTGACTCTACTAAACCAGGAGTAATATAACTTAACGTAGATCCAGGGTCAATTAAAATAGAGATTTGAGTGTCATTGATTTTACCTTCGATTTCTACTGCAGAGGACTGGTGGTCAGCTTGTCGACCATCTATGGTTGAATTTATCCGATGCAGGCTTCTACCCACATCTCCCACCGTCGAGGCTTCTTGCAAATTGTGAACAACAGTTCTGGCTTCTTGCAAATTGTGAACAACAGTTCTGTTTACTGAAATTAAACGTGGACAGTTCCCCCTTAGATGAGGCTCTCCACATTCCCAACACTTTAATGGTTCGCGGGAGTTCTCCCCAAACTTCTTCATTTCCAGGTTTACCTCTACCTTGCGCAGTCGGATGATTGGAGTGAAAATCCTTCCTCGGGAAACTTTTTGCTACATTCTGATAAGGAGCTGGTTGGTATCCCTTCTTCCGTTGGTTCATTCGATCTTGTTTCTTATCCTTCCAGGTCTTGGGAAACTCTACCTGTTGTTTATACTGGTCATAACACATATGTGCTTTCTTGAATACCTCACTCAAGGATTTGGGGTTGTTAAACTCAATTATGTCCCTGTAGGACTATGGTAAACAACTTAAAAATCGTTGGATTTTTACCTTATCCTTCCAGATGTATGGTACGAACCTTAGTAATTCCAGAAATTTATTTATAAGGTCTTCCATCGTCATCTATTTGAGTCGTAACTCGTAAAATTATTTTGTCTTCCTTTCATAATAGCTTTAAGAAAGGTATTGTTTCTTAAAATACTTCTTAAAGTCGGACCATTCCAAATGTTTCTCCTTTAGGCCCTTGGCCAATTTCAGGTCTTGCCACCAAATGCTGGCTTTCCCCTTCAGATTGTAGATGGCCATTCTGACCTTCATGTTGCTGGAATAGTTGTAGATCTGGAAGTATTTTTTGATGTTCAACAACCATGCCTCAGCTTCTTCTCCTATCCTGGATTCTCCATCAAAGGTAGCTGGTTTAATCTTTTTAAATTCTCCTTCAAAGTGATCTACTTGTTTTCTTTTTCTATTTGGTATAGTTTTGTCCTCAGCTGAAGGTGTCCCTTCAGACGAACTGTCTCCTTTTTCTGTTTCCGGTCCAGAATTCTTGGAGGCCCTTTCGCTGACTTCTTCGTCATGGTTGTCGTCTTTTGGGATTTTCTTGGTTACTATACTATGCAAAAAGAATTCATTTATCTCTTGCTGTTCCTGCTATGCTTTCTTCAATTTTTCATTATCGGCCTTGAAAACTTGTAGTTCAACAATAAGATTCCTCATTGTTTCCAACACCTCCATGGGTGAGCTTCCATCACTATTCTACCTTAGATCTCCCGGAGGTCCTTGCTGCGGATTTCCTTCCATCCTGATTTATGCACCTTCTTGAGCTGTCATAATCAACACAAAACAGAAAGGCTTTCTGTTTGTATCCACAAGATTTATTAGTTTTTTCATAAATCGAAATATATTCTAAGCAATTAATGTGGCCCTGTTCAGGGCCAATGTTGTAACTTTCGTTCTGATACCATATGTAATGTACCTCAAATTCACCATAAAAAAATTATTTTCTATGACATAATTCAATTTCGTTTAAGCTCAGAATTTAAGACAAGGTAGGATTCATTTATGTTCATAATGTCATTATTACACCAGTCTAGTTTACTTTGAACAAAAAAAACTTATGTGGGTAAATTCTTTCCATAATTCTATCACTTCCCTTGACTCTCAGATTACTCCAACATACTCATATGTATATCAACAATGTCTAAACTTAGGTCAAAGGAACCTTTGATGTTCAGAGAGATAAAGCTCAGAAGGGATAGCACCTTTGAAGTATTCAAAGGGAGGTAGAGATCGAAATCGTCTCGCAGAGGTCAAGTTTAGGTGGAAGAACACCAAGTTATTTTGGCCAGAGATCCTTGAGCAGAGTGAACAAACGGTAAAATTTCTTCGTGGGGAAGTACCAAAATCCCATGGACCGTTGGATCTCATAGATCTATGAGGAGGTTAAGACTGGTTGTCTTTTATCGTTCAGAAGCTCAGGAGGAGTAGCGATCGTTGGATGAGAAGCAACCTCAAGAAGGCTAACCATCTGGCTTGCCATGCATTAAGGTCTGGTTGGTTAAACATATATTTCACCCCGCTATTATCCGTCAATAGTAGGAATTTTTTGCCCATTATATAGTGTCGCCACATTTTTAAGGCTACTATTATTGCTGCCAATTCTAAGTCATGAGTGACATAATTTCTCTCGTGTTCTTTTAATTTCCGGGACTCGAAACAAATCATGTGCCCTTCCTGAGTTAGAGCACCACCTAGTCCCTCTTTACTTGCATCAACACATACTGTGAAGTCTTTATCTGGGTCTGCTACCTTCAAAATGGGCGTCGATGTCAATAATTCTTTCAACTTGTTAAAACTGTCTTGACACTTTTGCGACCAGTTGAACTTGGTCCCTTTCTTTTGTAATGATGTGATAGGGTAGGCTATCTTGGAAAATCCTTCTATAAATCTGTGGTAATATCCGGTGATTCCCATGAATGACCGGATCTCTGCTACATCCTTAGGTACTGGCCATTCCATAATGGTTTTTGTCTTCTCCGGGTCTACGACAATGCCTTTTGTTGAAATTACATGTCTTGGATATTGTATTTCTTTTTGATAAAAGTCACACTTGTCAAATTTGGCATACAGTTTGTGTTTCCTCAACATTTGCAGAAATATCCTTAAGTGTTCATCATGTTCTTTTTCCGTTTTTGAATAGACCAAAATATCGTCGATGAATACTACTACGAACTTGTCTAAGTATTGACTGAAAATGTTGTTCATCAAGCACATAAATGTGGCTGGTGCATTAGTGAGTCCGAAAGGTATGACTACAAACTTGTAGTGTCCATATCTTGTTCGAAAAGCTATTTTGTTTATGTCCTCGTCCTTTATCCTAACTTGATGATAACCGGATCGTAAATCCAATTTTGAAAAGATCTTGGCCCCACCAACTTGATCGAACAGATCATTTATCCTATGTAAGGGGTATTTGTTCTTAATGGTCATTTTGTTCAGTTGTCTATTATCGATACATAGTCTTAGAGTACCATCTTTCTTTCTCACAAAGAGGACTGGTGCTCCCCATGGCGAGACACTCGGTCTGATATACTCTTTGTCCAACAATTCCTGTAATTGTATTTTAATTCTGTCAGTTCTGGTAGACTCATTCGGTAGGGTGATTTTGAGACAGGGGCTAATCCGGGTAGTAGGTCTATGGAGAAATCTATTTCCCTTCTAGGGGGTAATTCTGGTATCTCATCCACAAACATGTCTCTCAATTCACGCAGGACAACGAAGTTTTCTAACTTTGTTTTAACTGTTTTTTCTAATAGGTTTGTTACTTGGATGGCATAAACTTGGCATCCCTTTCTAATACATTTCTTGAGTTGCATCGCTGACACTTGTCTGACTGATACAGGTTTTGGTACGCCTTGGGCTGTTCTAACAGTGCCAAAATCATCTTTATAGCTAAGTATCTTTGTATAAAAATCTAGTACTTCTTTGTGTTGTTCCAACCAATCCATCCCGATAATCATATCGTAAGATCCTAGTGGTAGGATGTTCAGATTGGTCCTTATATTTTGACCATCTAAGCTGAACTCAAAATCAGAAATAAAGTCAACTACTTTCCTTTTAGTACCTGTTGCTAGTTGTAGAAGCCATGATTTTGCGTGCTTCAGTTTCTTAAGTTTATTTGACTCTACTAAACTAGGAGTAATATAACTTAACGTAGATCTAGGGTCAATTAAAACAGAGATTCGATTGTCATTGATTTTACCTTCGATTTCTACCATCAAGGACTGGTGGTCAGCGTGTCGGCCATCTATGACTGCATTTATTCGATGCAGGCTTCTGCCCACGTCTCCCATCGTCAAGGCTTCCTGCAAATTGTGAACAGCAGTTCTGTTTGCTGAAATTAAACGTGGACAGTTCCTCCTTAGATGAGGCTCTCCACATTCCCATCACTTTAATGGTTCGCGGGAGTTGTCCCCAAACTTCTTCATTTCCAGGTTTACCAGTTTACTGCTACCTTGTGCATTCAGATGATTGGAGTGAAAATCCTTCCTCAGGAAACTTTTTGCTCCATTCTGATAAGGAGCTGGCCGGTATCCCTTCTTCCGCTAGTTCATTCGATCTTGCTTCTTAACCTTCCAGGTCTTGGGAAACTCTACCTGTTGTTTATACTGGTCATAGCACATTCGTTCTTTCCTGAATACCTCACTCAAGGATTTGGGGTTGTCAAACTCAATTCTTTTCCTGTAGGACTGTGGTAAACAACTTAAGAATCACCGGATTTTTATCTTATCCTCCCGGATGTACGGTACGAACCTTAGTAATTCTAGAAATTTATTTATAAGGTCGTCATCTGTCCGAGTCGTAACTCGTAAAATTCTTTCGTCTTCCTTTCAAAATAACTTTCAGAAAGGTATTGTTTCTTAAAATACTTCTTAAAGTCGGACCATTCCAACTATTTCTCCTTTAGGCCCTTGGCCAATTTCAGGTCCTGCCACCAAATGTTGGCCTTCCCCTTCAGATTGTAGATGGTCATTCTGACCTTCATGTTGTTGGAATAGTTGTAGATCTGGAAGTACTTTTTGATGTCCAACAACCATGCCTTAGCTTCTTCTCCTGTCCTGGATTCTCCATCAAAGGTAGTTGGTTTAATCTTTTTAAATTCTCCTTCAAGGTGATTTACTTGTTTTCTTTTTCTGTCTGGTATAGTTTTATCCTCAGTTGAAGGTGTCCCTTCAGACGAATTGTCCCCTTTTTATGTTTCCGGTCCAGAATTCTTGGAGGCCCTTTTGCTGACTTCTTCATCATGGTTGTCATCTTTTGGGCTTTTCTTGGTTACTATACTACGCAACAAGACTTCATTTATCTCTTGTTGTTCCTGCTGTGCTTTCTTCAATTTTTCATTGTTGGCCTTGAAAACCTGTAGTTCAACAATTAGATTCCTCATTGTTTCCAACACCTTCGTGGGTGAGCTTCCATCACTGTTATGCCTTGGATCTCTTGGAGGTCCTTGCTGCGGATTTCCTTCCATCCTGATTTCTGCACCTTCTTGAGCTGCCATAATCAACACAAAACAGAAAGGCTTTATGTTTGTATCCACAAGATTTATTAGTTTTTTTATAAATCAGAATATTTTCTAAGCAATTAATGTGGCCTTGTTCAGGCCCAGTTTTGTAACTTTTGCTCTGATACCATATGTAATGTACCTCAAGTTCACCATAAAAAATAATTCCTATGACATAATTCAATTTCGTTTAAGCTTAGAATTTAAGAGAAGGTAGGATTCATTTATGTCCATAATGTCATTATTACACCAGTCTAGTTTACTTTGAACAAAAAAAACTTATGTGGGTAAATTCTTTCCATAATTCTATCACTTCCCTTGACTCTCAGACTACTCCAACATACTTATATGTATATCGACAATGTCTAAACTCAGGTCGAAGGAACCTTTGATGTTCAGAGAGATAAAGCTTAGAAGGGATAGCACCTTTGAAGTATTCAAAGGGAGGTAGAGATCGAAATCGTCTCGCAGAGGTCAAGTTCAGGTGGAAGAACGTCAAGTTATTTTGGCTAGAGATCCTTGAGCGGAGTGAACGAACGGTGAAATCGAAATCCCGTGGACCGTTGGATCTCGTAGATATATTGAGGAGGTTAAGACTGGTCGTTTTTTATCGTTCAAAAGCTCAGGAGGAGTAGCGACTGTTGGATGAGAAGCAACCGGAGCCGTTGAACTCATGCTTCGAATTTCGCTATTTTGGAGGCTAAAGGAAGAGCCAAAACCTGTTAAGCCCTTTTCGACATTTCGGGACCCGGGAGTTTGAAGGACCCAGAAATGTTGCCGCCGGAGTTGATAAATCCCGAATTGCGAAACCCCGAAACCCTGAAGTGTTGGGCCCACATTACTTTCGCATTTCGCAATTCGACACTTCTTGTTTCATTTTGTTTGTGCATCAGGTGTTCGTAAACCCCGAAATCCCGAAATCCTGAAATGTTGGGCCTTCAGTCTCTTCACATTTCACGATTCTGCATTTCTTGTTTCAAATTGTTGGGGCATAAGAGGTTCGTAAACCCCGAAATCTCGAAATGTTGGGCCCTCAGTCTCTTCGCATTTCGCGATTCGGCAAACAACGTGGTCTTTTGTCTTTTTGTGTTCGACCTTTGTAATCGCCGAAACCCGATTGACCTCTGCTCTTCACACTGCTTGTTCTTTACAATTTATGCCATTAAACAATAGTCTAAGTTATTTTATCGGAAAAGGTTCCTGAATAAAAGTCTTCGAACCCTTATGCTTATAGAGCATTACAGTTTCCAAAAAGAAGGGGTCATTCAAATTCGATTCCCTCTGACTCTTATCGGGTTTGGAAGAAGGGGAAAATTTTCCCAAAGGAAACTGGGGATTTGGTCCCGGTGGCTACAGTAGAAATTTTGTAGAAATTTCTTCTACAAGATTGTCCTGTTCATTAGAGGAAATGAAATACTCGATAACCGATTACTGCTCGGGTCTCGTTATGCCCTAAAATTTTAAATACCAGTGTTATTGCCTTGAAGACAGGCCCTATTTTCAAACGCTAGATGTTGGATCGACTTATGCTACATCTATAATACTAATCATTTCATCTCATTTCGACATTCCTTAAATTATTAGCAATGTGGTTTAAATCTACAATGGCGATTAATTAGATTGGATATAATGGTCCGAGTAAAGTTCTGATTCTATATTTTTCCTTCCAGAATAATATATGTATATATATCTGTACTTTCCTCATTGTTTAGGCCAAAGGGCTGGTAGGAGTTTTAAATCGCGTGTTGCATACACATAACTGTAAGGGAAACGGGTATAATAGTCGTTCTTCCTACCCCAGCTACAGATCTGTCTCTACACACTCTGTTTGATGGAAATGAAAAAGTAGCATAGTTTGCAAAACTCAGAATGTTGTTCCCGACATTATTCATACAGTTAGGTTAATGCAATTCCAACATAACTTCCACTACCAATATGTCAATCTCAACATTGATTTCACTCAGAAAACAAATAAAAAAGAAAATAGCAGTGAAACTAATTTAGAGAAGACTTCTCCAAGAATTTAACCATGCATAAATCCTTTCAACTATCATAACAAATAAAAGTCCAATTCTATCGTTCATTCAGAAAGGGGTCACTCGAGATTAGATTTACCCTATGTTCTCTGTCAGTCTTTAGGCTTCATGAACTCGAACTAAATTTTTCTACACATTATTATCTATCATAATTAGTAGATGCATTACATCCATGATTGAATCATTCACCAGAGAATGGAAATTATTTCAGTTCAGATTTAATAAATACATGACATTAGATATCAAATCATTCGAACAGAAATTAGAAATCATTTCAGTTCCGATTTAACAAATACATTGCATCAGATATAAAATCATTCAGACAGAGAAGGAGTAGAGCAACATATCTGAACCAGCTTACGGGAAAACAAATGGAACAACCACGTTCCCCCCAACCGTAGAACAGGGCAGTCAAAACACTTGCCCGATTCACCCCCTAGCTTGACCATGAATCCATGAGGGCGAACTTGGAAACTACTCCTTAGCAATGTCCTTCAATTCCAACAGTTATTCTCTTGCCTCACACTTACTCAGCAGTGCTCATAACAGCAAGGAGAACCCGTTTCAACAGACTCCTCTTGCCTCACACTCAAAATCACAGTGTTCATAACAACAAGAGAACTCAAAATCTTTTTCCCAGCATACTTGGCAACGTCCCGCCTCCTCACATATGCTATTTATCAATTTTCCCTAGGTCTTTTCCCTTCCCTTGGGGGATTTTCGCAGCTTTCTAAATCCCTGATTTTCAGGGGCTGCCTATGGCCAAATCACTGATTTTCCACTTGTAATAGTCAACCCATGGGTAGTTCCAACATGTTCCCCACTCATGGAGTCATGGTCAACTGATTTTAACATGGCTGTTCCATTTGTCCTCCTGCATTTAACATAAATATTCTGTTTTTATACAAGTTTCATAGTCAAATAGTTAGTTGAGTCCAATCAGAACTCCGCCCAACAGTCATAATAATTAATTACAAATATCAAATTCAAAATTCGGAATTGCCATAAATGGCAAAAATTTTCCAAATTCAAATTTACTAAAAATGGAAATAAATTTCCAGCAAATTTAAATTTCAAAAATATTTTATTTTTGGGGATATCACATCCTTTCCCCCTTCAGTAAAACACTGTCCTCAGTGTTCGTTCCTTTCCTGGAACGGGACTGGATGAGATTTCCGCAAATCTCCCTCCAACTCCCAAGTGGCCTCCTCAGGACTAAAGTGATTCCATTGCACCTTTACCTGAGCGACGACTCTGTTCCGAAGTGTTATTTCTCTTTGGTCCAGAATGCGCAGGGGTTCCACCTGGAACTCGCCTTTGGTTTCCACCTGTACCAAGTTCCAATCAATCATATGAGTAGGGTCATGAATATACTTTTTCAACAAAGAAACATGAAATACACTATGAATTCTTAGATTAGCTGGAAGTGCAAGTTGGTATGCTACAAGTCCAATTCGAGCTAGTATCTCGAAGGGTCCACAAAACCTGGGTGTCAGCTTGGCACAGTTCCCTAACTTCAACGAGCTATTTTGGGCTTTGACCTTCAAATAAACATGGTCTCCCACTTGAAATTCCAAGTGTCTTCTTTTCTTATCTGCATAGCTCTTCTATCTGTCCCATGCTTCTTTCAAGTTATGTTGTACCTTTCTTACCATATTCTCCATTTCTTCGAGCATCTCTGGTCCAACCATGAATCTATCAGCCGTGTTATCCTAGCTAATTGGAGTCGTACACTTTCTTCCATACAGTATTTCAAAAGGGCTCAACTTAGCCGAAGTTTGGTACCCATTGTTATATGCAAATTCTACTAAGTGCAGGTAGTCTTCCCACTTGCTCGGTTTTGTTCTTACGTACATGCGAAACATATCCTCTATGATCTGGTTTGTCCTTTCGGTCTGTCCATCCATTTGTGGATGATAGCTCTTACTGAAATTCAAGTTAGTGTTTAGCCCTGCAAACAATTCCTTCCAAAAAGCGGATGTAAATTTTACGTCTCTATCTGAAACCACCATTTTAGGAATACCATGCAGTCTAAAAAAAAATTTCATGAATATTTCAACAATGTTTATAGCTTTAAAAGTAGACTTTACAATAATAAAGTGTGCAGACTTACTGAGTTTATCGATTACAACCATGATAGAATCATTTTGTTTATGAGTTTTAGGCAAACCTGTTATAAAGTCCAGTGATATAGTTTCCCATTTCCATTCTGGTACTAGTAATGGCTGTAATAGGCTGGCTGGGTGCTGGTGCTCGGCCTTAACCTACTGACAATCTTGGCACCTAGACAAGTACTATGTTGTTTCACCTTTCATATTAGGCTAGTAAAATAGTTTTCTGAGTGTTGTTATTGTTTTCTGGTAACCTGGATGGCTAGAATACGATTTCTTATGCACTTCGTCTAAAATAGTTAATTTTAACTCTGCTGAATCTAGTATGTAAAGTCTGTTTTTAAATCGTAATAGTCCCTTCTTGTCGATACTTAGATCTGGTTTATCTGAGTTTGCGATACCGTTTTGTAATTATGTCATCATCTTCGTGTAATTTTCGTTGTTAATACTTGTCGTCCTTATTCTTTGTTCCAGATCACTTTCTGCCTTGCCGATATTTATCTCAAATAACCCATGGATTCTTCTTCTTAAAGCGTCTGCTACTTTATTTTCCTTACCCTTGATATGTCTGATCTCGAAGTCAAACTCGCTCAAGAAGGCTAACCATCTGGCTTGCCGTGCATTAAGGTCTGGTTGGTTAAATAGATATTTCACCCCGCTATTATCCATCAATAGTAGGAATTTTCTGCCCATTATATAGTGTCGCCACATTTTTAAGGCATGTATTATTGTTGCCAATTCTAAGTCATGAGTGACATAATTTATCTCGTGTTCTTTTAATTTCTAGGACTCGTAACAAATCACGTGCCCTTCTTGAATTAGAACACCACCTAGTCCCTCTTTAGTTGTTTCAACACATACTGTGAAGTCTTTATCTGGGCCTGCTACCTTCAAAATGGGCGTCGATGTCACTAATTATTTCATCTTGTTAAAATTGTCTTGACACTTTTGCGACCAATTGAACTTGGTCCCTTTCTTTTGTAATGATGTGATAGGGTAGGCTATCTTGGAAAATCCTTCTATAAATCTGCGGTAATATCCGGTGATTCCCATGAATGACCGGATATCCACTACATTCTTAGGTAATGGCCATTCCATAATGGATTTTGTCTTCTCCGAGTCTACGACAATGCCTTCTGCTGAAATTACATGTCCTAGATATTGTATTTCTTTTTGATAAAAGTCACACTTGTCAAATTTGGCGCACAGTTTGTGTTTCCTCAATGTTTGCAGAACTATCCTTAAGTGTTCATCATGTTCTTTTTCCGTTTTTGAATAGACCATAATATCGTCGATGAATACTATTACGAACTTGTCTAAGTACTGACTGAAAATGTTGTTCATCAAGCACATAAATGTGGCTGGTGCGTTAGTGAGTCCGAAAGGTATGACTACAAACTCGTAGTGTCCATATCTTGTTTGAAAAGTTGTTTTGTTTATGTCCTCGTCCTTTATCCTAACTTGATGATAACCGGATCGTAAATCCAATTTTGAAAAGATCTTGGCCCCACCAACTTGATCGAACAGATCATTTATCCTAGATAAGGGGTATTTGTTCTTAATGGTCATTTTGTTCAGTTGTTTATAATCGATACATAGTTTTAGAGTACCGTCTTTCTTTTTCACAAAGAGGACTGGTGCTTCCATGGCGAGACACTCGGTCTGATATACTCTTTGTCCAACAATTCCTGTAATTGTATTTTAATTCTGTCAGTTCTGGTAGACTCATTTGATAGGGTGCTTTTGAGACAGGGGCTGATCCGGGTAGTAGGTCTATGGAGAAATCTATTTCTCTTCTAGGGGGTAATTCTGGTATCTCATCCACAAACATGTCTCTCAATTCACGTAGGACAGCGAAGTCTTCTAACTTTGTCTTAACTGCTTTTTCTAATAGGTTCGTTACTTGGATGGCATAAACATGGCATCCCTTTCTAATACATTTCTTGAGTTGCATCGCTGACACTTATCTGACTGATACATGTTTTGGTTCGCCTTGGGCTGTTCTAACAGTGCCAAAATCATCTTTATAGCTAAGTATCTTTCTATAACAATCTAGTATTGCTTTATGTTGTTCCAACCAATCCATCCCAATAATCATATTGTAAGATCCTAGTGGTAGGATGTTCAGATTGGTCCTTATATTTTGACCATCTAAGCTGAACTCAAAATCAGAAATAAAGTCAACTACTTTCCTTTTAGTACTTGTTGCTAGTTGTACAAGCCATGATTTTGCGTGCTTCAGTTTCTTAAGTTTATTTGACTCTACTATACCAGGAGTAATATAACTTAACGTAGCTCCAGGGTCAATTAAAATAAAGATTCGAGTGTCATTGATTTTACCTTCGATTTCTACCACCGAGGACTGGTGGTCATCTTGTCGACCATCTATGGCTGAAATTTATCTGATGCAGGCTTCTACCCACGTCTCCCACCGTCGAGGCTACCTGCAAATTGTGAACAACAGTTTTGTTTGCTGAAATTAAACGTGGACAGTTCCTCCTTAGATGAGGCTCTCCACATTCCCAACACTTTAATGGTTCGTGGGAGTTGTCCCCAAACTTCTTCATATCCAGGTTTACCGGTTTACCGCTACCTTGCACATTCGAATGATTGGAGTGAAAATCCTTCCTCAGGAAACTTTTTGTTGCATTCCGATAAGGAGTTGGCTGGTATCCCTTCTTCCGCTAGTTCATTTGATCTTGCTTCTTATCCTTCCAAGTCTTGGGAAACTCTACCCATTGTTTATACTAGTCATAGCACATTCGTGCTTTCCTGAATACCTCACTCAAGGATTTGGGGTTGTCAAACTCAATTCTATCCCTGTAGGACTGTGGTAAACAGCTTAAGAATCGCTGGATTTTTACCTTATCCTCTCGGATGTACGGTACGAACCTTAGTAATTCCATAAATTTATTTATAAGGTCTTCCATCGTCATCTGTCCGAGTCGTAACTCGTAAAATTATTTCGTCTTCCTTTCATAATAACTTTCAGAAAGGTATTGTTTCTTAAAATACTTATTAAAGTCAGACCATTCCAACTGTTTCTCCTTTAGGCCCTTGGCCAATTTCAGGTCCTGCCGCCAAATGCTAGCCTTCCCCTTCAGATTGTAGATGACCATTCTGACCTTCATGTTGCTGGAATAGTTGTACATCTGGAAGTATTTTTTGATGTCCAACAACCATGCCTCAACTTCTTCTCCTGTCCTAGATTCTCCATCAAAGGTAGCTGGTTTAATCTTTTTAAATTCTCCTTCAAGGTGATCTACTTGTTTTCTTTTTCTGTCTGGTATAGTTTTGTCCTCAGCTGAAGGTGTCCCTTCAGACGAACTGTCTCATTTTTCTGTTTCTGGTCCATAATTCTTGGAGGCCCTTTTGCTGACTTCTTCGTCATGGTTGTTGTCTTTTGGGATTTTCTTGGTTACTATACTACGCAACAAGACTTCATTTATCTCTTGTTGTTCCTGCTGTGCTTTCTTCAATTTTTCATTGTCGGCCTTGAAAACTTGTAGTTCAACAATAAGATTCCTCATTGTTTCCAACACCTCCGTGGGTGAGCTTCCATCACTGTTCTGCCTTGGATCTCCCGGAGGTCCTTGCTGCGGATTTCCTTCCATCCTGATTTCTGCACCTTCTTGAGCTGCCATAATCAACACAAAACAGAAAGGCTTTCTGTTTGTATCCACAAGATTTATTAGTTTTTTCATAAATCGGAATATGCTCTAAGCAATTAATGTGGCCCTGTTCAGGCCCAGTGTTGTAACTCTCGCTCTGATACCATATGTAATGTACCTCAAATTCACCATAATTTTTTTTTTTTTATGACATAATTCAATTTCGTTTAAGCTTAGAATTTAAGAGAAGGTAGGATTCATTTATGTCCATAATGTCATTATTACACCAGTCTAGTTTACTTTGAACAAAAAAAACTTATGTGGGTAAATTTTTTCCATAATTCTATCAATTCCCTTGAATCTCAGACTACTCCAACATACTTATATGTATATCGACGATGTCTAAACTCAGGTCGAAGGAACCTTTGATGTTCAGAGAGATAAAGCTCAGAAGGGATAGTACCTTTGTAGTATTCAAAGGGAGGTAGAGATCAAAATCGTCTCGCAGAGGTCAAGTTGAAGTGGAAGAACGCCAAGTTATTTTGGCTAGAGATCCTTGAGCGGAGTGAACAAATGGTGAAATTTCTTCGTGGGGAAGTACCGAAATCCCGTGGACCGTTGGATCTCATAGATCTATGAGGAGGTTAAGACTGGTCGTCTTTTATCGTTCAGAAGCTCAGGAGGAGTAGCAACCGTTGGATGAGAAGCAACCAGAGCCGTTGATCTCGCGCTTCGAATTTTGCTATTTCGGAGGCTAAAGGAAGAGCCAAAACTCGTTAAGCCCTTTTCGACATTTCGGGACTCGAGAGTTCGAAGGACCCAGAAACGTTTCCACCGGAGTCGCGAAATCCCGAATCGCGAAACCCCAAAACCCCAAAGTGTTGAGCCCACATTCCTTTCGCATTTCGCAATTCGACACTTCTTGTTTCATTTTGTTTGTGCATCAGGTTTTCGTAAACCCCAAAATTCCGAACCCCGAAATCCCGAAATGCTGGGCCTTCAGTCTCTTCACATTTCACGATTCGACATTTCTTGTTTCAAATTATTGGGGCGTAAGAGGTTCGTAAATCTCGAAATCCCAAAATGTTGGGCCCTCAGTCTCTTCGCATTTCGCGATTCGACAAACAACGTGGTCTTTTGTCTTTTTGTGTTCGGCCTTTATAATCGTCGAAACCCGATTGACCTTTGCTCTTCACACCGTTTGTTCTCTACTATTTATGCCATTAAACAATAGTCTAAGTTATTTTATCGATAAAGGTTCCTAAATAAAAGTCTATGAACCCTTATGCTTATGGAGCATTACAGTTACCAAAAAAAAGGGGTCATTCAAATTTGATTCCCTCAGAATCTTATCGGGTTTGGAAGAAGGGGAAATTTTTTCCAAAGGAAATTGGGGATTTGGTCCCGGTGGTTACAGTATAACTTTTGTAGAAATTTCTTCTACAGGATTGTCCTATTCGTTAGAGTAAATAAAATACTTGATAACCGATTACTACTTGGGTTTCGTTATGCCCTAAAATTTTAAATACCAGTGTTATTGCCTTGAAGACAGGCCCTGTTTTCAAACGCTAGATGTTGGATCGACTTATGCTACATCTATAATACTAATCATTTCATCTCATTTCGACATTCCTTAAATTATTAGCAATGTGGTTTAAATCTGCAATGGTGATTAATTAGATTGGATATACTGGTCCGAGTAAAGTTTCGATTCTATATTTTTCCTTCCAGAATAATATATGTATATATATCTATACTTCCCTCATTGTTTAGGCCAAAGGGCTGGTAGGAGTTTTAAATCGTGTGTTGCATACACAAAACTGTAAGGGAAACGAGTATAATAGTCGGTCTTCCTACCTCAGCTACATGTTTGTCTCTACATAGTCTGTTTGATGGAATTGAAAAAGTAGCATAGTTTGCAAAACTTAGAATGTTGTTCCCGACATTATTCATACAGTTAGGTTAATGAAATTCCAGCATAACTTTCACTCCCAATATGCCAATCTCAACATTGATTTCACTCATAAAACAAATAAAAAATAAAATAGCAGTGAAACTAATTTAGAGGAGACTTCTTCCAGAATTTAACCATGTTTAAATCCTTTCAACTATCATAACAAATAAAAGGTCAATTCTATCGTTCATTCAGAAAGGGGTCACTTGAGATTAGATTTACCCTATGTTCTCTGTCAGTCTTTAGGCTTCATGAACTTGAACAAAATTTTTCTACATATTATTATCTATCATAATTAGTAGATGCATTACATTCGTGATTGAATCATTCACCAGAGAATGGAAATTATTTAAGTTCAAATTTAATAAATACATGACATCAGATATCAAATCATTCGAATAGAAATTAGAAATCATTTCAGTTCCGATTTAACAAATACATTGCATAAGATATAAAATCATTCAAATAGAGAATGAGCAGAACAACATATCTGAACCAGCTTACGGGAAAACAAGGGAACAACCACGTTCCTCCCAACCGTAGAACAGGGCAGTCAAAACACTTGCCCGATTCACCCCCTAGCCTGACCATGAATCCATGAAGGTGAACTTGGAAACTCCTCCTCAACAATGTCCTTCAATTCCAACAGTTATCCTCTTGCCTCACACTTACTCAGCAGTGCTCATAACAACAAGGAGAACCCGTTTCAGCAGACTCCTCTTGCCTCACACTCAAAATCACAGTGTTCATAACAACAGGAGAACTCAAAATCTTTTTTTCAGCATACTTGGCAGCGTCCTGCCTCCTCACATATGCTATTTATCAATTTTACCCAGGTTTTTTCCCCTCCCTTGGGGGATTTTCGCAGCTTTTAAATCCCTGATTTTCAGGGGCTGCCAATGACCAAATTACTGATTTGCAACTTGGAATAATTAGCCCAGGGGTAGTTCCAACATATTCCCCACTCATGGAGTCATGGTCAGCTGATTTTAACATGGCTTTTCCATTTGTCCTCTTGCATTTAACATAAATATTCTGTTTTTATACAAGTGTCATAGTCAAATAGTTAGTTGAGTCCAATCAGAACTCTGCCCAACAATCATAATAATTAATTACAAATATCAAATTCGAAATTCGGAATTGCCATAAATGGAATTTTTTTTTCAAATTCAAATTTACTAAAAACGGAAATAAATTTCCAGCAAATCTAAATTTCAAAAGTATTTTATTTTTGGGGATATCACATCGTCATAAAACCCTCTTTGCATGGCCATACCACCAACCCTATCTTCCGACCTTTCAACTGTCTCAGATGTCTTGTCAAGCCTCCAAGTGGTTGGTCTGACCCCAACTTCAAGCACCCGATCTAGGGTCTAAGCAATTGTATATCGATACAACCAACATAGCTTCATAAATCCAGAGTTAAAATGAAACTATACTAATATATTAATCAATATATATTTATTATAAATTTGTTTTTTAACAATATTTTAATAAGAATTCAAAGTGAGAATTAAATTTGGATTGAAGAAATAATATTTTCCTCAATAACCTAAATAAATTTTAATTAAAATTTTCCTTTAATGATTATTATCCAACTAATTTTAATGTATAATTTTTTAAGAAAATAATACAAAATTTGATCCTTTTTTCTTTTTATAATATTAAAAAACATCATATAGCTGATTTTAATTTATGAAATTTTAAGAAAATTAACATAATAAATATTAAATTCATTTTAATACTTTATTTCTATATTAAAAACTCTTTTTTAATTATAAATTTAATAATTTAACCAAATAAAAATGATCAAAAACATTTGAAATTAAAACCAAATATAAATATCCGAGGAAAAATTTTAATTTTTGAAAACTAAGATGGTAAGATGTCCACCTGACCTTGAGAGTGAACCCATGCCTCCACTCGCTGGGAATTACTATAATTTAAGGTGAGGTTTTGCCTTTATGTCCGCAAATTTTGGAATTCGCGGCGTACAACTCATGTAAGGCGGGAAATGCAGACACTATTTCTGTAATTGTTCGTACAAACACTAATAAAATTCTCATATTTTAATTTCGAAGATCGAGGAATGTAGATATTTCCGTAGTCCCTACTCGAAGTCGTTTCAAACGGTCAAATGAGCAGTTATATACTCCTCTCACGTACTCAATAACATACAGAGCAGCTTCAACTCCTCTTACGAATCTCAGTTGAAGCTTTTTCCTGTGAATAAGAGGCCTTCAAAGATTCTGCGGCTTCTTATTCACAGCAATGGGGGAATCCAAGTCTTACGAGGAAGCTCGACAGCAGCGATTGGAGGAGAATAAGAAGCGAATGGAGGTAACCCTTATATATATACATTCTTAATAGAGCCAGTTGATTGATTCACTTGTAACTCCATTGATGGTTTTTCCTCTTTGGGTGGGTGATTTATGAAGGATCTCGGGCTCGCAAAGCTCTGCAAAGGCCTTCAGGCGGTGGCCTCTGGTTCCAAATCACAGGTATGCTGGATAAACTTGCGTGATTTCATGTTTGCTGTGAGAGACACCAGGTTACAGGGTCGAGACTTGTTGTGTGTAGGCTGATTTTTTTTTGGTTTAGAAACAGTGTGGTTTAGTCTTTCGTCTTGCTTTTGGTTTGGGTTCTGCATTTGACATGACCTGTATCGATTGGTTCCCGAATTTCTGTGGATGAAAATGCTTGCATTTTGAATTTGCATCTGCTTTTTCCAGACGCGGCCGGTGATGAAGCCCCGGAGACTGAAAGAAGAAGAAGGGCTGCCTCTGGAGCGGCGGTGCTCATCGCGTGTTTCACGCCTCCCCACACCTATTTACCGTGAGGTAAACTCTACAATAACAAATCCTTATTAGGGCTTCCTTTGAGTTAGGAGCGAGGTTTAGGGTAGCTATTCAGCTGGGAGATTTTCACTTGGTCTCATCCCTTTGAAACTCATATCATACTGATGGGCAAACCACAGCCAGAAGGGAACTCTGGTGGAGGGCTAAATAGCTGGTTGACCTCACTTACGAATAAATACCTTGTTAGCATTGCCATTAGTTTGACTCTGCTTCGGTGTATCCTTTTGCTAGTTCTGTTTTCATGTTACTTCCTTATATTTAAATTAAGAACTAATTACTCTTTTACTCTTATCTTTTCTGTGAGATGTGTTATGTGCTCTTTTTATATTTCCCCAGCCTTATTGCCCTATTCTGGTCATTCATGGACATTATTAAAATTTTAATTTCGTTTTCTCAGCTACGAGGATAAAACTGTTTGGAAAATTGGTAGGCATGGCCGTGGTTAAGTAGTACACTGATGGGAGTTTACCTCGATTGACCTAGTTATACTTTATTGTTACTTTTTTTATATTTAAATTTAATTTAAAAAGTTAGTCTATTTCTCTTATTTTCGCTGCGATATCTGCTATGCACTTCTTAAATATTTCTTCTGTCTTATTGACCTATTTTGATCATTCTAAGATAAAGTTGTTTAGAAAACTGGTTAGTTGTGCTGTGGTTTAATGGTAAACTGGTGGGAGTTTACTTCCACTGGTCTATGTTCAATTCTCAGTTTTTTGATGCTTGCACCTCTCTCACCTACCTGAGAATCCGCAAAACAATATGTCTAAGGAGTTTTCTATCTGCTCAGGCCAAAGTTTGGGTGTTCTCTGTCCAAAAAATATCAAAAGATTGGGTTCCTTTCAATACACCTTTCTAGACCGAAGATTGGGTTCCTTTCAATACACCTTTCTAGACCAATATCAAGGAGGATTTTGAAAGTATGGCCATTTTTACTTTGGATTGGGAACAATATACTAACGTTGCCACTTAAGCTTGGGTGGTAGGTGCAGGGCATTCACTTTATAAGTTTATTCATCTGTATCATGAGTTCCGCTAACATGGCATATTGCTTCCCTTTGTGCTTGTTTTCTGGCAGGTTGATGACTTTCCTCGTTCTCGGAAAAGGTAAATTGTCACGTTTCAATACTTTGCAACCCCTCTTTTTGAGCTGGAATACCAACTACTGATGCAAGTTTCTGAGATATGAAGTTGTGCAGTTATGGCAGAAAACAAAATGCCAAAAATCCAAACCTACATATGGTGAAGTTGGCATCATATGAAGCAAGGATGCAGGCAATACAGAATGCTGAAAAGATTGTGGAAGACTTGGGATCCAAGCATCCGTCCTTTATAAAGTCCTTGGTTCGGTCCCATGTTTCGAGTTGCTTTTGGCTGGTAAGTAGAAAAGGCATCACAAATATCGAAGGATCCTTGCAAGGGCAAGTTCTTATCTAATAATTGTGTTTGCAGGGTCTCCCGACAGACTTTTGCCGAAAATACTTACCTCCAGAAGATACGAAAATGGTGTTGGAAGATGAAAAGGGCGAGGAATGTGACACTGTATTTATTGCTGTCAGGACAGGCCTCAGTGGAGGATGGAGAGGTTTCTCACTTGACCACAAGCTGGATGATGGGGATGCATTGGTCTTTGAGCTCGTTGAACCCAAAAGATTTAAGGTTCCTCCTCCCATTTCTCTGAAAACGAAAAGTGCTTGTTATCTGCAGTTTTGCAAGTGTTGAATTAATTTCTGATATCATATATGTACAAAACACCTACAGGCTCAAGCAGAAAAACCAGCAAAAATTAGAATTCATGCATATTCAAGGAATCCATGAAAAGATTCTATAACAGAACGCACAGTATTAGACATAGACATTTGATTCATCTTTAAAATTTCGAGGGTGTCAACCGCCACTTATTGTACACAATGGGTATTGCTACCAATTGCTATAGTGCGAATAGCTAAAATTCACCTTCCTAGGCCTATAAAATCCCAAATCCCCTGTATTCATCAAGGAACCCTTTTCGTGTACAATCAAGGTTCCCTCATTCATTGCTTTGCATAACTTCTACAAAATGGGTAATTGCCCTGGACAATTGCCTATCTTACATTAATATTCACCTAGGAGGTGACTGTGCTGCTTAAGTGCTTCCTATACATGGATACCCATCAAACGGATAACTGCTCTGTATAACTCTTCCTACAAAATAAGTAACTCTCCTGCATGACTACTTACCATATATTAATATGAATCATATTTTAACAGCAATACAGGGTTCAAAAACATTTGAAATGGTCATAACAGTTTCTGGCCCTCCATAAAATTCTTTGCTCCAAAGATTCATAGCAAAATAAGGGAACTGTTTGAAAACATTCTCATGTTATGATGTGCCATCCTCAACTTAAAGATTGTTCCATTTGATTGAGAAATTTGTCACTACTTTACTTCAGAATTCTTTTTTTTTGATCTCAAATATGGCTTCAGGTTCCAGAACTAGTTTATCTTTGTCATCTCTACCGAAGGCAATTCAATTTGAGAAGTAACACGTTGACAAACCTTCTTTAAGAACGATACATGAAAGACATTGAGTTTTAGGAGAAGAGCACCAAGTCTAAAGCATAAGCAACTTGTCCAACTTTCCTTAACCCCTATTGGGATCCATACAACTTAAGAAGACGGTGGGTTTCCCTTTTTCCTCGCTATTTGAGAGAGGACTTGTTCATGCCAAATATGTAAAAATGCGTTATCTTCAATCGCAAAATCTCTTCCCAAATGTTGTTGGTCCACCTATTTTTTGAGTCAATATATTATATTAATTAGAATATACGTACAAAAGAAAAAATATGAAAATATGTACAAAAGAAATCAAGGCATCTTCCTCAATGCTACTGAAATCGAGACAAGATATGAGTATGCAGAGACATCAACATTTTTGGCATTTCTAGCCAAAAGTAAATCCTTACCTTGGAGTTGAAGGCACACTTATCCTGCCAAATCCCAAGGAAGGAAGGAACATGCACTTACAGGAAATTCAAAAGCCAGGGAGATTGAAAGAATCAATTGTTTAGAGTCATCTAACAATGTAGTTTGCCAATGGATATTCCCTTAGAAGATATAAGGAATATGTTTTTGAATTTGCTGCCAAAAACATTTAGCTAATTGACACTTCCACAAAATGTGCTTAGGAGACTCTGTTTTACCATATAGGGGATGCTGATCATTCATAAAGCCAATTTTTGCTAAATGAGGTTTTGTTAGCGGTTCCTAATTAATGACCAACCAAGTAAAAATTTGTAATTTATATGATAAGCAAAAAGACCATACACTATGACGACTTTGTTTCCCTCTCATCTTCGGGTTCGATGAGGCCCACCTAGCATTCAAAGTTGATGCTAGTGGTACCTTTTTACGCAGCAAGGAATACAATTTTTTTGAATCATAGTTATGGATTGGCTTACCAAAGGACCAACACTAGTCCCTCCAAATTGGACCTTGTATCTAGATGTTCATGTTGAGTACCTTCTTTAAAGGGATAATGAAGCTCCCAAATGTTAAATTATAAGCTTGATTTCTTATGCGGATTATTTTTTAAAATTCTTCAACACTTTGATTCCAGCTTAATATATTTCAACAATATAGAATCATAACTGAATAGCAATAACCATGTAGATACATAAGCATGCACATCAACAACACATGTACCCTGGAGAAACCTTGTACATGGATAAAAACCCCAACAAATGATATTCCTTTATTGCATTAATAATGTATGATTACTTACAATATCCACCGTGAATACT
>ML797179.1:402473-415834 GCA_009831015.1 Picea engelmannii | reverse complement strand
TAAAAATCAATCATAAGATTTCAAATATATCCTCCTTGTAACTCCCATATTCAAAGTTATGATCAAATATTTTATATATCAGTAAAATATAATATGATCATATCCAAAAAATACTATATCCATAATGTCCCAAAAAGAATGCCTAAATATATACTTGTTGTCCAAAACTTTGTCCAAGTAAAAATATTATGTTCAACATATGAAACAACATTAATCATCATCAAAATCCATATTTACTATGAGAGGCATTAGGCATCTTCTCACTGTTGTCCCCTTTTGACTTTTCTATAGCAGTCTTTAGCTAGTTGGAGCCTTGAGGTTGAACTACATTTATAACATGAGAACAATCATCCTTAAGATGAAGAAGGGAAGACACAAATTTGGGATATTCTTTGGGTGAGCTGGAGAGAGTGGCTATTCCTTTTCCCTTGTCCTGCATAGGCTCGGGGAAATATGTTTTTAATCTTTTATTGGCATGTGATGAATGCATGGGTGAGACAACATGATCATCTTGGGCAACTTGATTCTTTGGTGGTGGAGGGGTAATGGAAAAGAAGCAGTAGTCCAACTGTGATGATGAACAACATGATGGTGGACAATCTCTTTCCAACCATGGTTGGCAAGTGGCTCTGGTTCCATTGATACATGAGGAGGGACTGGGATGCCGGAAAATTTTTGATGTGTTTGGAAGGGAGGTCTTTCAGGTCGGGGTTGGAGGATCCCTTGGCATACTAGGTTGAAGAACCCATCTTGGAAAATACGGTTCAATTCTTGTGGGTCAACATCAAAATGTATGGAGAACCGAGGTCTTATGTGACCTCTCTGCCAATTTCGCCTACCTTTGTTACCTCTTCCATTACTGCCTCTACTAAAAAAAATCATCCTGAAGAAATGTTCCAATTAGCTATGAAAACTCTTGATAGTCCATGCATCAACCCTACCTAAATAAAATGAAAGGTTGGATCTATCATCCTCAACAGAAGCACATGCAATCAATCTATTCATCATATTACTCAAATCAATAATTAATTTCTATTGAACATGGAGTGATAGGGTTTTTGGGAAGATGAAGGGTTGGTAATGAATGAAAAGTGGTAGCATGGACGGGGACCATCGATGGATACTATTCAAGCAATATAGATGCAACTTCCACATAAAAACAATACTTCCAATTCCAATTTAAACACCAGTCACTCCCATTTCCTTTTTATTATTTCTTTTCAAATGCCATTTACAATAACAGAACAGGGAATTAAAATGGATCTGGGAAGATGGTGGGCTTGTAAGGAGAAAAAAATGATATAATGAATGGGAAATTAAATGGATATTCTTCCATTACATAAAATAACATTTAATCTTTAGAAATGGCATACCCTTAATTGCCAAAAAAGAATATTTTAAATTGTAGGAAATATAAAAATTAAAAACATAGTAACTTCCATATCAAACCCAAAGTAGAGCTCCAGAACTGTCAAACTCATCTAGTTAATTCCTATCCTTTCTTCCTCCATGTTTGACCGAACAACAACACCACTTATATATAGACTATTCATAGTTCCAACTATCATCGATCATACATAGAGTGTTTTAGAGAAGACACGAGGAGGTCGAGAAGAAGGACATACCATCGAACTTAGCCACTTACATCAAGCGATTTCAATTTCTACACAATGGACTGGGTTCGAGACTCTTTATTCAATTAGCTGGTCACTTTTCCTTTTTCTAAAAATCAAATGACTCGAGCCTAATACAACTATATTCAATTTCAATCCACTGTAGAATTTTTTATTTTTATTTTTTCCATTTACAAAGTTCTTTTCATATGATAGGTTATCAAAAGAAGCATTCCATTAATTAAAATAGACCAAACCTAGAAAGAAATGGAGTCCGATATAAGCTAACAAAGACTCAACATACGAGGCTGGTATCAATCTTCCAATATTTTATATGTGACAGGTTGAGTTCAAAAACCTAGTATTCTTTTCTTTTAATCACTACACATTCTTCAAAATGACCAAAACTCTCAAAGGTAGTCAGCCGATGAACGAAGCAACAAATCTCTCTAATGTCGGGTAGAAATATAGAAATTTCAAAACCCAAGTGCAGTTTACAACAATCACGACAAGGGAGAACTTTATGAACAACCAGGTGGGTGATACAACTCGGCAAGCGGGGTTTGTAACATGACATAAGAGACCTCCAATAACTTTACAATAAGGCTAGACACAATCGATTCCAAGGTGGTCACGAGGTAAAAACCCAATTTTTCATTCGTTCAAACTATGTAATGGAATCTCAACAGGGACACAACTATATTTTGAATGAAGAAGGAGGTAATAATAACCACAAAAAGAACACAAAACCCAGTTGTCCCTTTTCTTATTTACCATAAAAAAACCTTCAGTATTATACCACGAGACATGGGTGGAAACAAAATAAATTCGCCATAACTCTATCAACAACAAGGAGCATAATAATAATTCATCCACCCCAGGCACAACCACTGAATAACTTCAACATGAAGGAGCATTAAACAAATTCAAATTTTCAACATTCGAAATGCCAACCGATATCATTTTCGCAAACAGAATACACTTTCATCCACCATATCTTTCATACAACAAGCACTCTGCATACGAATTCTAAGAGCCAACAAAAATATTCTATTTAGAGTGAGGCTAGAATGATGAAAGGAAGGGAGAGAGTCACCATACCCATTAGTAAAGTGTCGAAAAGAACCAAGGACCACCATTATTCTCCAACGACCGATCGAAATAGAGGAAAACTAACCAGAGCAACCAAATGTGCGACAAGGTGAGGGTGGTGAGCTCGAGGTAGCTAAGAACGACGTGCAGTAAATGCACGTCGCTTCTCCACCATTCCATTAATTTCCATCAACCATAGCTAGGGTGGAATACATTCAAACTCCATTAAGCGCATTAACCAACCATACAAATAAAAAATTCCACTTCCATTTGTCATATTGAAATGAAAACCCTCATATACCATAGTTTTACACCAACACCATAATATTATATGCCCCATTTTAAATTGTAACAAGTCCCTTGTTTGCAAGGATTGAATTGACCTAGAACAATTGTATAACCCATAATATCTCCCACATAACATAACCATTACCATGAACACAATATATCATGAATGTAATATATTATAACCAATGTGAGTGTGAGTCGAAGTCCAAATTTTAACCATGTGCTAGAGTGGATGTATAGCAATTATGAGTGAAGTGCTTCTCACTTTCTTTCATCTTTTAAATTATCAACCATTATAATAATTGATTGCATGTGAAAATTTGTTCGAATTTTTGTGTTTTCTCAAACTATAATATGATTAGTAAAGTCGTCATGAACGCAAATTAAAGAAGTGTTTCCTCTTCAACATGATTCAAACAAGGGGGTCCCACATATCTAGCTATTATTTAGCATATGTATGTAAATAACAAGACATTACAACCCATTTGTAGGCATGGGTACTACGTTGCACTTCTAGGCATCAACACAGTACACACACACACACATATGCTATTGGTAATGACTTTCTCTCCCTGATTTTTTTTCTTTTTTATTTTTCCTACTTCTACGTTTCATATGGTTGTTCTCCATAATGTTTACTGAATCCTTGATCTAATTTTTGGCTGAAATGGTAATTGTGATATACTTTATAGTTTGGATCTGGTTACTTACCTTTGCAGTAGTAACTTCATAATTATGGCATAAAAAGAATATGCCAAACACTTGATTATAATGCTGGATAAATGTTGTGTAGGAAAGGCTAACGCTTCACTATTTTAAAATGTATATGATTGTGGGTTTTCCCATTAAGGTTTGCTTATCAAACATTATAGATTTGGACTAATATATCATAGTTTCATTCAACAATATGGAAGTGCATATCTCTGTCCAGAGGCACTTGGATATGGTTTTACACTCTTGGCAGATATATGAGGCCTTTTATTATTGGAATTAATCGGATCATCGTGATCATCAGTTCTTCCATCTTATTTTTGCTTACATTTCCTTCTTGCCTTAACCCCCATACTTGTATTTAATGTTCACTCATCCTCTTGATTCATAATGAAAGAGGTTTGCTTGATGTAAATTCTCAATCAAGGAAGATTTATAGTGCATGCTTGAGTTTCTATGAGGATGCAATTACCATCACATAGCTTGTCTTTGTTTCCAGGTACTATGCCATTTCAAAGTTTGATTCCAAGGAGATTTTGTGTGGTCTCAACTATGGGCAATGAAGATGAAAATTAAACTTGAGCCATATATTTGCAAGATTGAATCAATAATAATGTTTTTGTTTATGGTTTTCCTCAAGTGTTCTTTAGTGGCATGACTGAGGAAAGTAGAGGAGGGTTTTGTTAATATGCAAGCGTGTTTATTGTTTGGTAAAGTGTACATTATGATGTTAGGATAACAACATTCCCTCTCTATCCATGATATTTTGGCCTATGATTAAGCTTAAAATAAAAAATATGTAAATACAATTGTAATTTATTTATGCAATTTAAGTAGGGTATATTATAATATCACACTAGCTATCATGTGGATTGATCTTCCAATCAACTAATCAACCTCAATTTTTAACGATTTGCAAAAATTTATAGCACAGATCTATCATTTGATGATAATTTATTAGTTAATAATTCACTGAAAATCTTCGGAGAATGCAATTGGACGAGTCTTAGTTCTTATTTTGGAATGTGGCCCTACATTGCACATATCCATAGTAAATTACATCATATTCATATCCTATGAGGGTTTGTTTCATATGGATAAAGTTTCATCTTCGCTTGGAGCAAATCCCCCAACAATCAAATAGAATCACTATACATGTTGTTCACCTATTTGAAGTTGTCAAAAATTGTATATGGTTGATAAATTTGTAAATAATTAAGATGAGTGTATTTAGACCTTGCACAACTTACTTAAATATGACAAACTCACCTATATGTAATATAAACTAGATTGGTTTTCTTTAATTTTCCCCTCCCTTGTCTTTTTTTAATGGACCTCAAATTATAATCTTCGCCCCTTGAATGAAACCCCCCGCCGCTTCCCCCCCTTTTCAAGTTTTTTCTCACACAACTTATCCCACCTCTTTCATTATTAATTTTGTTCCTTGCTACCTCTCTTATATTTTTATTTTTCCATCAAATAACATTTTAAATCTTCCTCTAATTCTCCCTTGTATATGTATCAGAATTATATTGTATCCCCCCCCCCCTCTTTTTAACCTTTCTCATTAGAAATCTCTTAAATCGTTCTAGATTATTTTTCACAATTTTATTTTACTTAATTTTATCTCGTCCTAAGTCACATCATATTTAATTAGTCCTACCTTTATCATTTTTCCCCAAGTCAATTTATTTATTTCTTTAATCAATTCAACAATTTACTATTTAACCCAACAATTTAAATTCCCCCCACTAATTTCCGCTCTTATTATTCCTTTATGATTTATCAACAGTCATATCTTACTTGGGATACCACTAATTCTCAACTCATCACTTCACTATTTTAATTACTCATTTCTAATCTTTTAATTCCCTAACGGTTCCTTCACAGCGATCATTGAATAAAATTATTAATTATCTCAATTGAGTTTGTCTTTTCATCCTATAAATATTCAACCCCAACACTCTCTTCACCACTATGAGAGATTTATGTGTCCCTGAGGATGGGTGGAGTGTCCAATAGAAACGTCAGACGTTTCATAAACTCCCACACATTTTTTTCCATAAATTTCTAACTACTTTTAAGGATAACTTAGAGAGACATTACAAATTCAATCATTAAAACAAGTTTTTTCCACAATAACATCTATTCAATTATTATATCCTTAATTATTTAAAGTCACAATTTGACCTATCCCTTTTCGTTAAAAATAATTTATTATTTTAATCTAAAATCAATAAGGTAACCATATATATAGTTCTAATGAAACAATATGTTAACATAATAATATACTTTTTTTCCTCGGAAAAAACGTAAATTTTATTCATCGAGATAAAATTTACCTTCCGTAGAATACATGTTGCCATGTATTTGCAAATTGCCAAAAAAAAAGGATCAGAACAATACCGACAAGGTACACAAGAGTCACTAAGAAAGTCTGTAGAATTTCATTCCCACAAAAAGAGAGAGAGGTCATCCATATACATCAATGCATCCTGATTTCACAAAAACTATACAAAAAGATATCTCTTATATACTGGACCTGTAAAATCCTGCAAAGAGCCGCAAAGAAGGGGACCAAAAAACCTCAAACTGATCAATAAGAATAGCTGCATAAAAAGTCTTTCAAGGTAGATATGCAAGAGGAGGGGGGATCTCGTTTAAAAGGCCTATGATAGTAAGCAAAATGATCCCCATCCGAATATTTTGTGATTATCCATTTCTCATAATCCAATCAAGACCATCCTTAGATAATGCATCTGCCTCCCTATTGTGGACCGTGTAAGCATGTTGTAAAGAAATAAAATCAAAAGAATCCAGTATTCTAAAATTTTCTTCCAAAATAGAAAGAAACTAAATGTGATGACATTCTTGTGACTTTCTTGCCCAATTTATAGCCAACATTGAGTCTATGAATATTTGTAAAGTGTTTATCTCTTTTTCTTTAGCAAAGTGAAGAAGAAGTTTCATAGACAAAATTTCAACAAAGTTGTTTGTTCCTCTCCCAAGACCCATAGAAAGATTAACATGATGATTCTTTTTCAAGTAGAGAATAACCCCTCCCCGATAGATCTGATTGTTATTTTGGGAAGCCCCATCAAAATAAGCCCAAGGGAGTGAATGATCAATCTAGACCGCAGGAGGAATCATGATATTTCCCTCTTCTTTCTGTTGAGGGAAGTGTGATAGGATATTGAGAGCTTGTGTTGCACTAATATCAGGGGTGGGTGTCTTATCCTTAAAAATAGATGATTTTTTTGCTAATTAGACCCCCCAAGACACTATAATGGGAAGGGATTTAACCCTTCGGCAAGAACTGTTTTGAAACCAGTCTTTCCAAGCCTTATCAATTGAAGGCCCTTCCCATCTCAATGTTTTTCCCCAAGGCCCACACAACTTCTTTCCAAATATGGATGACAAAGGGATATAGGAGGAATAGGTGAAGTTAATTTTCATTATCTAATTTGCAAAGGGAACACCATCCCCGACCTTCCATATGTCTAATCTGCATTTTATCCCAAGTTGGGACTTTTTTTACAATTAAAGACCACATAAAAATCCTTGCTCTTAGAGGGTAGTGGACCTTCCACAAACTCTTCGACCACCAGAGTGGATCCCTGAGATGCCTCTCTGTATTCAAGTGAATATATCCCACTTTTTATGAGTAGATACCAAAGGGAGAAAATTGGCATATAAGTTCATCATCTCGATCCACTATGCGGATGTGCTTCACTTGAAGGGCCTGAGTATAAGTGGTACAATGTAATGCTAAGTCCACTTCCAATCCAACTAGTTGGAATCATACCAATCTTGACTCCAAATAGTTTTCCTCAAAGTGGGTCGGTTACCTGGTTTAGGTGGAAAAAACCTTGGTCATGAAGAGATTTAATCAATTTGGGGAGTAGAATGTGAAGAACATTGTTACCTAGCCAAGGATCAACCCCAATACAGACTTTAGTCCCATCCCCAATTCTCCAAGCCAATCCATCTCCCACAACAATAAAATCTTTTAATGTAGCCTTCCATGTGAGCGAGCAATTAACGCTCTTCTTCAATGGACTCCTTATCTAGTCAAGAAGGGTGGACGAATAGATATATTTTTGCTTGATCACACTAGTCCAAATCTTGTCAGAAGTGATTAATCTCCAGATTAATTTTACAACCAAGGCTTGAGAAAAGAGAAAAATATTTTGTAGAGCCACCCGCGAGAGATTTTGGAAGCACCAGGGATTCCCATCTTGCCCATGGTAGCACAACATTTTCCTGTGAACCTTCCCATTGTTATAATTTTAGAAGTTACAGTTATCTTCTTTAACATTCATTAACAATTGCATGTAATAGGATCACTAAAAGATAAACAATCACATAACACAAGATATATCTTGGCAAACCCTCGTGGGGGCGAAAACCCAGCAACTAATTCTTCAGTATAGATTCCTTCTACCAATAAAATGTCACGTTACATCTCTCTACAAATAGACCAAGACCAAGATACCAAAGACCAAGAAACCAAGCCCTCTTGCGCTATACCTCCTTTGCTATGATCCAAATATACAAGAGAAGGAGAGTTGTGTGTGTATATAAATGAGAGGAGCTCGACCTTTATTTATACACATAAGTTGACTCTTGAAAATACACAAACCCTAAGAGGTGTTTTTTTTACTTTTACAATGAGGATAACAATAAAATAACAATTTATTTTGAGACGATTTATACAATAATATTACAATAACTTTCTCGAGGTTTCACCAATAAAAATACAAAAGAATATCTTTTGTAGTTACATCAAAATATCAACACTCCCTCTTAACTAGGAAGGTAGTCTTTGTTACCACACGAGCTCATGGCCATTGACTGTTGAACATATGAATCTATACATCATCTGGTATACATAATACAACATGACTTCATAGCCAATGCATCTGAGGCCTATGGGTAGCTCTCAAATAGCTTCAACATGTCACCATGACATCCAATACCCCACAATGCATCTATACCTCATCATGTGCACCCCTGTGACTTCATAGAACATGCATACAAGGCCTATGGGTAGTTCTCAAGTATGTACAACATGTCCCTAGGACATCCATTACCCCACAATGCATATGTAGCTCGTCACTCCCTCTCAAGAGGGACCACACCAATATTGTCCTTTAAGTGCTCCAACTTTGTCCTCGATAATGGATTGGTCAACATGTATGCAACCTTCTCCTCGATAGTCACGTAATGGAGCCTCATTGCTCCCCTCTGCACCATATTCCTGATATAGTGATATTTGATCTCAATATGCTTCGACCTGTCATGGAACACCAGATTCTCTGACAACTTCATGCAACTCTGGTTGGCACGCCAAATGCAGATCGCCTCCATTTTGAGAACAAATAACCCAGACAACAACTTTTGAAGCCACGCTACTTCTCTACATGTTGCACATGCTACCACATATTCAGCCTCAATTGTACTAAGTGTTACACATGACTTCGTCTTACTGCTCCACGAAACCATACCAGAGCCTCGACTGAAGCAATATGTTGAAGTACTCTTCCGATCAGGAATATTGTCGGCCCAATCTAAATCAGAATATCCATATAACCTGAAATCATGGTATGTCACATACCTGAGACCATAGTCCAATGTACCCTTAAGGTACCTTATCACATGTTTTGCTGCGACCAAATGAACCTACGTGGGCTTATCCATATACTGACTCGGGGTATTCACAACAAAACATATAACTGGTCTTGTGTTCATCAAGTACATCAATGAACCCACCATCTGCCTATATAAAGTAGCATCCATAGACTTTGAAGTCGTATCCTACAACAACTTCAGATTTGATACCATAGGTGTATCCATTTCCTTGCAATCCAACATCATGAACCTCTTCAGGATTTCCACTGCATACTTCCCTTGATTCAGAAATATCTCATCCTCTCTCTACCATCCCTCGAGACCCAAAAAGTAATGCATCATCATGAGATCTTTCATCTCAAACTGAACAGCCAGTTTTCTCTTACACTCTGAGATGAGATTTTCCACACCTGTTAGAAACAGGTCATCCACATACAACATTATTATTACCATACCATCATCCACAACCTTAAAGTAAAGGTTAGGATCTGCACTGCTCTCTGTAAATCCTAATCTTGTCATAAAACTATCGATTATTTCATACCATGCTATGGGTGCCTAGCTTAATCCATTTAAATCCTTCTTCAATCTGGACACATGTGTCTCCCTATCATGTACCTCAAACCCTTGTGGTTGCTCCACATATACTTCCTCTTTTATTTCACCATTCAAGAAGGTTTTCATCACATCCATCTAATGCACCTTCCATTTCATTACTGCAACCAACGAAAGTATATTCACAATCAAGGTATATCTCACCACGGGATAAAATGCCTCCTCATAGTCAATTCCCTCCTTCTGAGAGAATCCTCGAGCCACAAATCTAGCCTTATACTTATCGATACAGCCATCGGCTACATGTTTCATTTTGTAGATCCATTTTGAACTTACTACTGATTTCTCCTTCAGTATGGGGACCACATCCCAAACATCATTCTTTACTATGGACTGATATTCCTCCCCCATGACATCCTTCCATGCACTCTTTTTTGCATCATCTTCATAACTGGATGGTTCTGCATCCATGATATCACACAAACATGCCACATAGCTAGAATACGATTTCGTCTTCTTACTTTCCCTGAGATATTTTTCTGGGGCACCATATCTTTCTGCATCTTTGATGAGCTCATGTGCCCAAGTTGGTCTTCTCTTGCGAGAAGGAATCTATGTTGGCCTCTAAGGTTCCGCCATGTCATTATCCTCAGGAATTACTTCCTCTGGTTCAACCGCTTCTACCTCTGGAACTCTAGTAACTTCCTTCTCCTCCTCATCAACCTAATTTACACAATTTTGTTTTGATTTGCTAAAAGTTGCACTCTCATCAATGTGACATCTCGACTAATCTCAACCTTCTGGTGACTAAGAACATATATCCTATATGCCTTCGATGTGTCACTATAACCAAAAAAATATGTCATTCTTTCCAAATGGATCCAATTTTGTCCTCTTTTCCTTGGGGGCATGCACAAATACAAGGAAGCCAAATATCCTTAATGTTTAAATTTTGACTTCTCTCTTGAAAAAATCTCCTCTGGTGTCTTGTTTTCAAGTACTTTGTCGGGAATTATGCTATGCATCTACACTAAATTCTTTGTTGATTCTGCCCACATATGCATAGGTATATCTTGATCATGGATCGTAGCCTTCCCTGCTTCCATGATCATTCGATTCTTCCTTTCTTCTACTCCATTCTGCTGAGGATTGTAGGGAGTATAAATCTCCCTCTTAATCCCACCTTCCTTGCAATATTATTTGAATTCCCCTGAAATTAATTATCCTCCATTATCTGATCGCAAGGTTTTTATCTTCCGCTCTGTCAGGTTTTCTACCAGTGCCTTAAATTCTTTAAATTTTCCAAACACTTCATTATCTTCCTTCAACAAATAGATCCAAGTTTTACGTGAGTAATCATCAATAAAAGAAACATAAAATACATACCCTATTAGTGAAGTTTCTAACATCAGTACACACACATCTGAGTGCACGATGTCGAATACTCTTTTACCTCTATTATCGCTGCTAGAAAAGTAGTGCTTCACATTATTTCCTTGTGCACAACCTTTGCACACGTTGTCTAGTTTTTCCTGTATCTCTGGTAGTCCCGTCACCATATTTCTCACACTCGATAGGGACTTTTAATGTAGGTGAAAAAATATACTATGCCATAATTCACTGGGATTCACAGTGTTTTGAATTAATGTTGAATCTGATATCCCTTTAAATTTGTAGATTCCTCCCTCTTGAACTCCAATCACCACAACATCATCAAAAGTATTCCCTATAGGCCACATAATAACTTTTCCATCAACAGATGCAACTCTGTAACCCTTCTCATCCAATGCTAAAATCGAGATATGGTTCTTCTTCAATCTAGGAACATAGAGAACTTCCTTCATCTTCATTGGCTTTCCTGTGTCTAACTTTTAGGAGGCTTATTCTACTCTTTTGATAGGATACTGATAGTCATCCCCCAATTTCACCTTGTGTGGTGAATCCTTATGAGTAATGTTAGAAAAAGAGTATTTATAACATCTCATGTGCTTGGAAGCACCATTTTCAACCAACCAAATCTCACTTCGATGAGTGACAGTTCCTGTAAGGGTTGAGATAAGAACATACTCCTCATCACTTGATTAATATTCCTTTGCAACCTTCTTGGGTGGCTCATCATCTTCGACTATATGAACATGATTCTTTTTACCTCCTTTATTTTCCCTTGGTCTCTGAATGAGGGAACACTTCCTAGCAATGTGTCCCATTTTATGATAACAAAAACATCTTATATTTGAGTTATTTCTTCATCCCTTCTGAAACTTCTTGGGTGAGGAGGGTTGTTTCTTTCTCTTTCCTTTCCTGGTGTGGGCAGTTAGGGTTTGATCATCATCTGTCATATTCTCTTCTCTTATTATCGTCCTTAATTCTTCTTGGTTGCAATATTCTCATAGCCTACTGAACTAGGGTAGATTCCTTCTTGAGCATATCCCTTCAATAAATGCATCCCATGACCTAGGGAGGCGATTCAAGGTGGTCATCACCATTTCTTCTACATTCACTATATCAACAATGGATTCTATCTTCTCCTTGACCTAGTTCACTCTTGAGAAGTAAGAGTGGATGGTTTATGAATTATGCATCCTCACGTTCTTTAACTGAGTTCTCAAGGCCGTTCTTTGATTGATGTTGTTTCCTTCAAAAAGTCAGGTTAATGTGTCCATCATTTCTTTTGGAGTGGATAATGAAGATATGTGATGAATAAGATGGTCCTTAATGGAGTCTGCAATAATCCTCTTTGCTTTGACCATATCCTTCATGTGTTTTGCTTTAGCCTCATCTCCCTTTGGTTCTTAAACCTCTTCTTTAGTGAACTTCTCTAGATCATGTTCTTCTAGGAGGAGGGATACTCTATACGTCTAGGATCTGAAGTTGTCAGCTCCCTTCATCTTCTCATAAATCTTGGTTTCGGTAGTCATCCTACCCCTAAATCACAAATTTTGGATTCTTAAGATCTAATCTAGGGTGCACTTGTTGGTAGTCTTGTCTTGTCTGACAACCACTCCTATCAAGAAAAATGACTCATTTTGTCTTCCAAATCTGAAAATTGTCTTCTATTCAGGATTTGTTTGATACATTGTTATAATTTTAGAAGTTACAATTATCTTATTTAACATTCATTAACAATTGCATGTAATAGGATCACTGAAAGATAAACAATCACATAACACAAGATATATAATGGGAAACCCTTGTGGGGGAGAAAACTCATCAACCGATTCTTCAGTATAGATTCGTTCAACGAGTATAATGTCATGTTATAGATCTCCACAAATAGACCAATACCAAGATACCAAATACCAATAAACCAAGACCTCCTGTGCTAGAACTCATTTGTTATGCTCCAAATACACAAGAGAGGGAGATTTGTGTGTGTATAAAAATGAGAGGAACTCGACCTCTATTTAGACACATAACTTGACTCCCGAAAAGACACAACCATAAGAGGTCTTTTTTTTTTTTTTTTTTTTT
>ML797179.1:360913-402423 GCA_009831015.1 Picea engelmannii | reverse complement strand
TCGAGGTTTGACCAATACAAATACAAAAGAATAACTTCCGTAGTTACATCAAAATATCAACAACCATAAGTATTTGAAACATAACATTTGAATCCGCTCCAGAATACCTTTAGGAATCCAAGCTAATGACATCCAATAAACAAGAATAGCCTCCAAAACCGATTTAACCAGGACCAATCTCCCTCCACGAGAGAGCCAGCTGTGACTCCATTGATTCAATCACATTTCCAACTTTGAAATCAACCATGACCAGTCAGATTTAAAATAATAATTTTCATTTATTTGAAAAACCAGATATTTTAGCTCCAGGCCAAAATATTTGACCTCGAAAGAGAAATGAAGTTTATAGAAGTTTGTTTCCTCTTTGCTCATATTAGAAATTGAAAGAATAGATTTCCTAACATTGATCTACATACCTGTGGATTTGATAAAAATAGATAATACATATGACAGAGTTTCAACATCATCCCTTTGACCATTACAAAAAATAAGAACATCATCCACAAATAATAGATGAGTTAAAATCGAGGTACAGGTGATGGGGATGCCATGAAATAGCCCTCTAACATTTTCATCCACTAGAGCACGACTAAGATCTTCAACCACTAGTAAGAATATCAGGCGGGAGAGGGGAATCCTTGGCGTAGTCCTCTTTTAGCACGGAAAAAGGGGATGTTGATCAATTTATGAGAACTACAAAAGAAGTAGAGGATATGCATCCCATGACCCAATTGATGAAACGAACTTCGAACCACAAATGGGTTAGAAGAAGACGAATGAACAAAAAATTAACTCAAGCATAGTCTTTAGAGAGGTCAATATTTACTACCGCAAATTTTAATTTATTTTCCTCATACTATGGATTCCTTCTTGAGCCACCCTAATAGCATCACAAATCTGCCTACCATCCAAAAAACCAAATTGTTACTTATATATGGATGCCGATAGAAAGAGATTTATTCTCTTGGAAATGATATTTTCTATCACTTTGTAAATCATATTGCAAAGAGAGATAGGCCTAAAATCCTCAAAGGATTGATGGATGTCCTTTTTGGGGATTAGATCATTAAAGGTTGAGTTTAGAGGAGGGTGAATGTGACCAAACCTCTTGTATTCTTCTATCACCTTTAAAATATCCTTCCCTATTAGGTCAAAAAAGCCTAAGAAGAATTCGACTGTCCAACCTTTCGGCCCTAGAATTTTATCTTTTTGGAATCCATGAAGCACTTATTTTACTTCATCCTCAATGACTTCCTCCATGACTCTTTTATTGTCATATTCATTTACAAAACCTGGGAAAAAAACATACAAACAGACAATTTCTTCCATTGAAGAGTGATTGTCCTCTTTTAAAAGAGAAGAGAAATGCATCTTCCCCGTCCTATCCAAACCTTCAAAAGTGGAAACTTTGTTTCCCAAACTATTCTTCAAACTCCATATAGTATTGGGGAGTTTTCTCCCTTTTTCATAAGCTTGGAAATACTTTGTGTTCTCATCTACTTTCTCCATCCAAATAACACAACTTTTCAATCTCCAAACGACCTCTTTGATTTCTAAAAGTTTCCTTTTTTTTCTTTTCCAATTGAAGAAGATGATATTTTGAATTAGGAGAAGAGTGACCTCCCCCATCAAATTCATAAATGGCATTTAAATCCTCTTCGACTTCATTTAGATCATTTTCTTCTATGAACCTTTTGAGTTGAGCCCAAGTGATAGTATCTTTTTTTTACTTTCTTTAAATTGGAAAAAAAGTGCACAGTTGATGGGGTGCCTGAGTTTGTATCAAAAGGAATCCAATACTCTTTAATTGATTCTATAAAGGACTCCTGTTTGATCCACTCAACATTAAATTTTAAATGGATTGCATGATTTTTCATTCCTTTTGTAAGTCCTAAGAAGATTGGAAAGTGATTAGACTCTCCCGCTGAACCCACCCATTGCCACAAGTGAAACTGACTTTCAACAAGAACCTCTGAAACTAGAAAATGATCAATTCATTTTGAAATTCTTTTTTCCCCTACTTTATTATTTCTACAGGTATGATGGATGCAAGTTGGAGGAACTTCGATCAATCTTTTCCTTTCCAGATGCATTTTGAAAAAATACACTAGAGGATCAGATCTCACCCTAGGCCCCCAACCTTCACCCATCCCCAAGCAAAAGTTGAGATCCCCTTCCAAAATAAGAGCCTCAACTTTAAAGAAATGTTTTCTAAGAAAAGTTTCCCAAAATGGGACACACTCACAATAAGGTCCATAGGTATTAAGAACTATAAACTTAGCCCCAAGCTCAGAGGAGAAGGAAATCATCCCTTGAACTAAGTCAAAACCCCATATATTCAGTGATTTGATCGAACGGTTATTCCATCCCAAATACAGGCAACCCGATCTACCACTTACATCAATGCACGAGAAACTACATCCCAGAAAAATAGAAACAAGGAGCTTCTCAATGTCATTACCCTTCCCTAGAGTTTCCTGAAGAAGAAGCAAGTCTGTTTGATTAACCGACATCAACCTTTTGAGGGAATTTTTTTTAATAGGGCTCACTAACCCTCGACACTTGAGAGAGAGGAGCTTCATGGAGGAACCTCGTCATGGGAGGCCAATTCTCTAAGCATCCCTTTAACAGAAAGTTGTCTTCCTACTACAAGGTCCGTTAAGGCCTTTTTTTGGGCTTTATGGAATAACAATCTCCTACCACGTTCTGAGACTCCCGTGGGAGGGAGGGTGTTTTGGCCAAGGCCCTTAATGAAATAAGAAAGCGTGGGGAGGTGGGGAATGGATCTGTTTCAGAGATCATAAGCAATGTGAACCTCCTCTGATTCCATTGATTCCCCAAAATGTTCAGAGCTCTAAACTAACTGAGCGGGGGAGGTAAGAGAAGTAACCGAGATGAGAGTATCAGAAAAAGGATGGGATTTAAGATTCAAATGGATATCTAGGCCATTCTCTACATGAAGGGTTGGAATATTTTTTAGTGAGTTCATCCAATCTTTTCTAGGAAGAGAGAGGGATTTTATTAAAATATTGAAAGTGGGGTGGGGAATTTGAGGCTTACCCGAGAGGGGATCACGCTCCAACAACAACTCCATGTCATGAGGTCTAATATCCTACACTCTTTCTCTAACAATCATTGCCTTTCCATCTTCACTCGGATTCACCGCAAAATGTGTATCGATCACCTGTTGAGTTTGAGGTAGAGGGGGGGATGGAGCCACATTCAAAGGCCTGGGGTGAATTGAGTGTTCCCCTTTTCGAGAAGTTGGTCATTTTTTTGAAATAAAAGATACCCCCTCCTCCGACCTCCCAGAATTCCCATGGAAAGAAATATTGCATTAAATGGAATTATGGCCATGTGGATGACATCTTCTGCACTTGAAGGGAATAACTTCATAGTCGATATTTTGCTTGAATTTTTTTCATCAGAAATAAGATTTATCTCCTCAAGCAACCCTTCATGCAGATCCAGTTTTACCATAATCCTTGAAATCCCCATTTCTCCAGAGTCAATAAATGACATATCCACTTTAAAAAATGAACCTATCACATTCCTGAGCTCAACGAAACTTTTCTGAGTCCAAAATTCCATGGGAAGTCCTGGGAGCCTTACCCATAATGGAGAAATATTAATCCTTTATTTGCTCACATCGAACAAAGGGGTCCAATGCTTTGTTGATACCCAGAAGCACAACGTAGTACCCCTGCCTGCAAATGGTTTTCAATGCCTTATTATCTATATACATATACTAAATAATAGCTAGATATGTGGGACCCCCTCGTTTGAATCATGGTGAAGAGGAAACTCCTCTTTAATTTGTGTTCATGATGACTTTACTAAGCATATTACAGTTTGAGAAAACACAAAAATTTGAAACAAATTTCACATGCAATCAATGATTATAATGGATGACAATTTAAAAGACAAAAGAAAGTGACAAGCACTTCGCTCATAACTGCTATACATTTGCTCTGGGATATGGTTAAAATTTTGACTTTGAATCACACTCACATTGGTTATAATATATTGCATTCATGATACGTTGTGTTCATGGTAATGGTTATGTTATGTGGGAAATAGTTATGGGTTATACAATTGTTCGAGGTCAATTCAATCCTTGCAAACAAGGGACTCGTTACAATTTAAAATGGAGCATATAATATTATGGTGTTGGTGTAAAACTATGGTATATGAGGGTTTTCATTTCAATATGACAAATGGAAGTGGAATTTTTCTTTGTATGGTTGGTTAATGTGCTTAATGGAGTTTGAATGTATTCCACCCTAGCTATGGTTGATGACAATTAATGGAAAGGTGGAGAAGCGACGTGCATTTATTGCACGTCGTTCTTACCCAAATCGAGCTCACCACCATCAACTTGTCACACATTTGGTTGCTCTGGTTAGTTTTCCTCCGTTTCTCTCAATCGTTGGAGAATAGTGGTGGTCCTTGGTCCTTATCAGCGCTTTCCTCACAGTTTTGGTGACTCTCACCCTTAGATTCATAATTCTATCCTCACTCTAGATAGAATCTCTGTGTTGGCTCTTAGAATTCGTATGCAGAGTGATTGATGTCTGAAAGATATGGTGGATGGATCTGTATTATGTCTATGCAAATGATATTGGTTGGCATTTCAAATGTTGAAAATTGGAATTTGTTTAATGCTCCATGTTGAAGTTATTTGGTGGTTTCACCTAGGGTGGATGACTGATTATTATGATCCTTGCCATTGATAGAGTTATGGAAAATTTATTTTGTTTCCACCCATGTCTCATGGTATAATATTTGAGGGTTTTTTTATGGTAAATAAGAAAAGGGACAACCGGGTTCTGGGTTCGTTTTGTGGTTATTCTTACCTCCTTCTTCATTCACGAGACATTTGTGGCCCTGTCGAGATGTCATTCCATAGTTTGAATGAATGAAGAATTGGGTTTTTACCTCGCGACCACCTTGGAAGCAACTGTGTCCAGCCTTGTTGTAAATGTATTGGAGGTTTTTTGTGTAGTGTTACAAAACCTGCTTGCCGAGTTGTCTCACCCACCTGGTTGTTCATGCATTATTCTCCCTTGTCATGATTGTTGTAAACTACACTTGGGTTTTGAAATGTCTATATTTCTACCCAACAATAGAGAGATTTGTTTCTTGGTTCATTGGCTTACTACCTGCGAGAGTTTTGGTCGTTTTGAAGACTGTATAGTGATTAAAAGAAAATAATACTAGGTTTTTTAACCCAACCTGTCACATAGAAAATACTCGAAGATTGATACCAGCCTCATATGTTGAGTATTTGTTGGCTTATATCGCACTATGTTGCTTGTTGGTTGTGGTCTATGTTAATTAATGGAATGCTTATGTTTATAACCTATCATATGAAAACAACTTTGTAAATGAAAGAAAATAAATTCTACAGTGCATTGAAATTGATTATAGTTGTATTGGGCTCGCGTCATTTGATTTTTAGAAAAAGGAAAAGAGACTAGCTAATTGAATAAAGAGTCTTGAACAGAGTCCATTATGTATAAATTGAAATCGATTGATGTAAGTGGTTAAGTTCGATGGCATGTCCTTCTTCTCGACCTCCTCATGCTTTATCTAAAATGATTTGTGTATGATCGGTGATAGTTGGAATTATGAACAGTCTGTATATAATTGGTGTTGTTGTTCGATCAAACATGAAGTAAGAAATGATATGAATTAACTGGTTGAGTTTGACAGTTCTGGAGCTCTGCTTTGGGTTTGATATGGAAGTTATGTTTTTAATTTTTATTTATATTTCCTACAGTTTAAATTATTATCTTTTGGCAATTAAGGGTATGTGATTTATAAATATTAAATGTTATTTTATTTAATGGAATAGTATCCATTTCATTTCCCATTCATTATATCATTTTTTTCTCCTTACAAACCCACCATATTTCCAGATCAATTTTAATTCCATGTTCTATTATCGTAAATGACATTTCAAAAGAAATAATAAAAAGGAAATGGGAGTGACTGGCGTTTAAATTGGAAATGGAAGTATTGTTTCGATATGAAAGTAGCATCTATATTGCTTGAATAGTATCCATTGGTGGTCCCCATCCATGCTACCACTTTTCGTTCATTACAAACCCTTAATCTTCCCAAAAACACTATCATTCCCTGTTCAATAGCAATTAATTATTGATTTGAGTAATATGGTGAATGGATTGATTGCATGTTCTTTTATTGAGGATGATAGAGCCAACCTTTGATTTTATTTAGGTAGGGTTGATTCATGGACTTTCAAGAGTTTTCATAACTAATTGGAACATTGCTTTAGGATGAGTTTTTTCAGTAGGGGAAGTAATGGCAGAGGTAACAAAAGCAGGGGAAATTGGCAAGGGGGTCAAAGAGGACCACGGTTCTCCATACATTTTGATGTTGACCCCCATTAATTGAACCATATTTTCCAAGTTGGATTCTTCAACCTAGTAGGCCAAGGGATCCTCCAACCCCGACCTAAAAGACTACCCTTCCAAGCACATCAGAACTTTTTCACAATCCCAATCCCTCCTCATGTATCAATGTGAACATAACCACCCGCCAACAATGGTTGGAAAGAGATTTTCCGCTAGCATGATATTCATCATCATGGTTGACCTACTGCTTATTTTCCATTACCCCCTCCACCACCAAAGAATCAAGTTTCCCAAGATGATCATGTTGTCTCACCCATGTGGTCATCACATGCCAATAAAATACTAAAAACATATGTCCCTGAGCCTATGCAAGACAAGGGAAAAGGAATATCCACTCACTCCATCTCATCCAAAGAATCTTCCAAATCTGTGTCTTCCCGCCTTCATCTTAAGGATGATTTTTCTCATGTTATCAGTGCATTTTATCCTCAAGGCTCCAACCAGCTAAAGGCTACTACAAAAAATTCAAAAGGGGACAGTAGTGAGAAGAGGCCTAATGCCTCTCATAGTAAATATGGATTTTGATGATGATTAATATTGTTTCATATGTTGAAGACAATATTTTTACTTGGACAACAAGTATATATTTAGGCATTCTTTTTGGGACAATATGGATATAATATTTTTTGGATATGATCAGATTATATTTTACTGATATTTAAAATATTTGATCATAACTTTGAATACGGGAGTTACAAGGAGGATATATTTGAAATATTATGATTGATTTTTATATTTCATGTTTGATGGTTATTAAAAGAAATTATTGGGAGTCACAAGGGGTCCCGCCTATTTAGTTATTATTTAAGACCCCTATTTGTATATTATTATTATTTATTTGTCTCAAACTAATTAGTTAAGTTAATTTGACTTAACTAACTAAAGGTAGTTAAACTACCCTAACTTAATGAGGAGGAGTAAAAGCTCAATGACATGAAGAGACAAAAGGAAAAAAATAGGATAACTACAACCATAAGGGTCTTATTGAAGGCAACAAGATAAAAAAAACTGAAGCACATATTTCAACATCTTGTTTTAAAGAATCAAGTGACAACATTTTGTGGCAAGCTGATAAAGATATTTAGCTTTGTTTTTCTACTTGATTGTCAGATTCTTTTTGAATGGTTCCCATTGAAGGCTTCTAAATTTGATTTTGGTCCCTACCCTCACAGGGGTTTGTAGAGAGAACTCGGTTTTGTATCTCAAAATGAAATAAATGAAAAATCAGATTACCATTTCAGTATCACATATGTGTTTTAATGATCTTGTTCATTCTTTCCCTTTTATCTCCATGTACACATTTGTATAATTTATGTACACATTCATGTAACTTTGTTTAAGTTTATGTCTTTTACACTGTTATATTTAACACATAAAAGCAACCTCGATCCTTTGTACTTAATAATTTTGGATTAAGCGATTGTTTTTAAGGCTATAAACCCCGGGTTACATTCCCAACTATATTGTCTTAGCCCGGAAAGATCCAAAAATGCTTGAGTAAGGTTTTCCATACCTTTTCCTCAACATTTATTTGGTGACCATACTGGGGAGATCTTCCATATATCTCTGGTTGATTTTATTCACGATTATCTTCAAATTTTTCAGTTTTGTCTAAATACTTCTTGACTGGTTTTTTCCATGACAGTACGTGTTACAAGATAGCGCAATATTGGAAACGGTCTTAACGACCAAACTAGCATTGCCATGACCTTATTCAACACTATTTTAGAAACTGATAGTACTCATGTTGAACTTGAATGCTCTTGGGAAGTAGTTGAAAGAGATATAAGTATCTGTGAACGCTGGGAAGCCAGGCAAAGACAACCCATAAATCAACAGCAACCTCTCTTTTCAGAAATCCTTGGTTTTTCTTTTCATGTCTCAAATCCTCGTATTTATCGAAGAAGAGGATTGTCCCATGAAACCACTCCTATTTTTGAAACAGGAAGAAGGAAAATCGTTCTTTCAACCCAAGAAAGTGATCTAAGGAGAACTTTTTTCGATTATGCTAGTTCACCTTCATCACCTATAACTATTACCTTCAACATGACATCTGCAGGTAGTGGTAGTGGAACCAGAGGTTCGTCCTCCTCCCAACCTTTTTCTTCGTCAGTAATTAGTAGTATACACAGCCATCAGGTTCCTATTCAATCCACTACCAATCCTACTAAAGTGATAACAAAATATGGGATTTTCTAGTTCGAAGAAGATGCTACTACCACTCCATGGAACGTGTCTTCTCCCTTTAATCTAGCACCCACTACTCACCCATTGCCTAAGTTTAAGGAGAATCTTCCTAAGTTCTCGGGGAATAATATTGTTACTACAAATGAACACCTAGTATCATTCTCTAATGCTTTTCATAACATAGGGGATAATGATAATGACACTTGCATGCGTCTATTTTTCAACTCCCTCGAAGGGAAAGTCGTGACATATTTCTTTGATCTCCCTCCCAAAATTATTTCCACATTGGAAGAATTGGTTTATTGGTTCAAGTCCACTTATGGACAGTTCAAGAGTCCAGTTGAGCAGTTAAGGGAATACAACAATATTTCCTATAAATATGGTGAAACCATTAAGTATTTTAAACTTCGCTTCACCAAATTATACAATCAAATCCCTAAATTAATTCATCCCCAAAACCAAGCTGCTTTCATGCATTATTATAATGCGCTTCATTCCCCTTATCGTCATAGACTCGAAGAAAAGGCAATTGAAAATCTTGGTTCCTCTCTTCATACTTGTCTAGAATATGAGGAACAACTCGAAATAACAGGTCTCCCTAAAGGGGAGTCGGTCAAGAAAACAGATGTGGCTGCCTTCCTAGAGCTCGTCTAAGATATGAACAATAGGACGATAGCCTACGAATGAAAGGGAAGTGTTTCTTCATCCTCCCATGTTTCATCTTCTTCTTCCTTAGTTCCTTTTACGAATACTAATGAAAATACTTTTCAGCCAAAGGCCATTATGTATCGCATTTGGTGTAACTTCTGTGAATAAAATCATGAAGAAAGTACTTGCGAAGTTAAGAAAAATGCCAGAGATAAGATCTTTGGAAAAAGGCCCAATACCACAATTGTGGTTCTAGATTGGTTTGAACCAGAGAATGTTATGATAATCAATACCAGGAACAAATCTTACACGGAAAAGGGAAAATATGACCCTCAACGTACTTCTTCCACACCAAGTACGTCTCCTCAGAGCACTGATACACAAGTTGTTAGAGTTCCAGAAAATCAAGGAATGCCTTCCCCTCTTCCCTCTTCTAAATACAACATCCTTAACCAATTGGCTAATATCAAGGCTGATGCTACTCTTTTGGACATGGTTGTCATCCTTGAACAAGAAAAGCATCTCAATAATTTCATGGAAGGTAAAGTTTCTACTATAGCCAATCTTTTTGAAGAGTCAAAAGAAGAGGATTCAAATGTAAATAAAATAGGTGTAAATAATTTTAGGAAACCTATTAAAAATCCCCCTTTTTTATATTACTGTAAAAATTATGGATAAAATAGCTCATTTTTTCCTAATTGATGGCGGGTTTGGTCCAAGTGTAGTGTCAAAAATTATCATGGAAGAGCTTGGCTTATCGTGCACTAATGAAAATTCTAGAAGCATGTTCTCTTATAACATTCAACAACAATCAATTATAGGTGAAATCAATTATGTAACCTTAGTTTTGTCTGTGCATCATGAAATAAGAACAACCCTCAATATCCAGGTAATTGATATCCCAGTAAAACATTATTCAATTATTTTAGGAAGAGATTGGCAAGCCTTAACGGGTGCATATCTTTTTCTTGACGGAACACATCTGTCTGTCCCTAGGAATGGAAAGAATAGTACAGTCCTGAGGGAAGGAAGAATTCCACCATACATAGAGAGTGTTCCCCAACCTAACGTAAATTATCTTGAGGAATATTTGGGAGTATACTCTATATTTGTTGATGAAGATGACATTATCCTTGAACCAATTGATTTTTACGATGGCATGTGGCACATGCATTTTGATGGCTCATGCTCAAATGAAGGTAATGGAGCTAGAATTATTCTATATTCTCCTATAGGTAAAATACACAATTTCCCTTATAGGTTATAATTTTCTTGCATGAACAACATCACCGAGTTTGAGGCCCTATTGTTAGGCATCAAAAATGCATATAACCTTGGTTGTGGCCTCCTTACAGTCTTTGGTGATTCCAAACTTGTTGTGAACCTTGTGAGTAAGATTTATTCACCTAGAAATAAGTTGCTTAAACGTTATACCCAAGATATTTGGATGCTCATTTCAAACCTGTTATCATTTAAAATCACTCATGTTAAGCGGGAACTCAATTCAATGGTTGATAGATTAGCATTGTTTGCATCATATCCTACCCGACAGATTTTACGTCAACAACCTGATTGTACGTTACAATATTTATATCGTCCTCATATCCCTGATAACATGGAATCATGGCAGGTGTTCCCAAATGATGAATGCATTTGCGCTTTCATACAAAATGAACCATTTAAGCCCAAGGAAATCATATCCATTGAATATGATCAATTTCCTAAAGGCTTGGCTCCTCTCGAAAGTTCATTTTCATCAAGTGATGTAAGTAACAAAGAGATACACAAGGAAGAGGAGTCGAAAACAAAAGTGGGTGATACCATTTCCTTGAACCTTGGGACACTCGAATCTCCAAATATTTTTAAACTAGGTGCCCAATGTTCTAACGAAGAAAAAGTGAAATTCACATAACTACTCCGTGAATTTCAAGATGTTTTTGCATGGTCATACAAGGATCTTCGTGGTTTTGATCCTTATCTCATACATCATGCCATTCCTATCAAGGAAGGGGTAAAACCAGTTAGGAAAAAACAAAGACCTATTAACCCTGCACTTGAAGCTACTATTAGGAAAGAGTTGGAAAATTTATTGAGTGATGGTATAATCTTTCCAGTTAAGTATTTCGAGTGGGTTTAAAATACGGTACCTTTTCGGAAGACTACTGGTCATATCAGATTATGCGTTGATTTACATGCATTGAATAGAGCAAGTGTCAAAGATAATTTTCCTCTCCATAATATGGAAATGATTTTACAACAAGTTTCGGGGTCACAAATGATGTCCTTACTTGATGGATTTTCTAGCTATAATCAAATCAAGGTAAAGAGGAATGATAGATATAAAACCACATTTACTACACGTTGGGGCACATTTTCTTATGAACGTATGCCTTTTGGATTGTCTAATGCAGGTGCCACATTTCAAAGAGCTATGTAGATAGCTTTTGACGATCTGATCAATAAGATTATCCAAGTTTATCTCGATGATTTGACTGTCTATTCAAATAACTAGCTGGATGATTTTGGTCATCTTAGAAAATTCCTCATGCGTTGCAGAAAATTTGGCATATCTTTAAATCCTTCTAAGTCTATTTTTGGTTTCACTAAGGGAAATCTCCTCTGTCATATTGTTTATGATTCACGAATAAGCATTGGCCCTGAAAGAATTATTGCAATTCTAAAACTTCCTGCCCCCACCTCCAAGAAAGAAGTCCAATCTTTCATGGGAATTATCAATTTTGTTCGTAGGTTTGTTCTTGATTTTGTTGTGATGGTTAAACCAATTGATAATATTTTGAAGCAAGATCGTTCTTTTTCTTGGACATGTGATGTCGAAAATGCTTTCCTTAGGATTAAGAAAGTGATCAGTTCCACACCAGTTTTGGCGAAACTGTATTTTGAGAAGGACTTTATCATATATACCAATGCCACCAAGGAAGCAATTTCTATTATCCTCTTACAAAGTGATGACCAAAGAAACAAAAAAACCTGTAGCATACATGATCTGCAGTTTATCAGATGATGAAATCAAGTACTCTTATATTGAAAAACATTATTTTTCTCTTGTTAAGGATATAGAAAAAGTTTGCCACTTTATTTTAGGTAAACATACATAGGTAAGAGTCCCTTTTCCTACTGTCAAGTTTCTTCTCTCACAAACTTATATTTCAGGAAAACTTGTGCATTGGCTTGCCAAAATTAAGGAGCATGATTTAACCATCATGAATTCAAAAACGATCAAGGGATGAGACTTATCCCTTCACTTATCTCAGCACCCTGAACCAAGTGAATAACTTGACGATCAGGATAATCCTCTTTCAACTCTATTCTATATTGAAGATCAAAATATTTCTATAGTTGATCACCCTTGGTATAGAAATATGGTGTATTACTTGCAGCATAAAAAATTCCCATATAACTTGGATCCTCACTAGAGATGAAGATTATGCCTCGAATCTTCCAGGTATATCATTTTGGCAGACTTCTTGTTTATAAGGTCTCTTGATGGTTTATTACTTTGATGCGTGAATGATGAAGAAGCATAGAAATTGTTACAGGAAGGTCATGGATCATCAGTTTCTATCATTCACATTGGTGGCCATTTTTGTTATAAAGTTATTTCCTTTAAAATCATAAGAAATGGTTATTATTGGCCTTCGATATTTTGAGATTCCTACAAATTCGTAAGATCTTGTGATAAATGCCAAAAATTTGTTGGGAAAGAACGTCTTTTTGCCATTCCTTTACAACCTGTCCTCCCACATTTCCCTTTTTCTAAATGGGGCCTAAACTGTATTGGTCCTATGAATCCTCCATCTTTCGTAAGGCATATTTTTATTTTGACGGTCACGGACTACTTTACTAAATGGACCAAGGTTGTCCCTCATAAGCACGCACAGGATGAGCAGGTAATTTGTTTCCTAGAAACTAATATCTTTTCCAAATTTGGCATTCCACTAGAGATCATTACAGATAATGGCCCAGCCTTCATTTCTACAAAGTTAACTCAATTTATGGTTAAAGTAGGGGTAAAAAATTTCACTTCATCAACCTATTACCCCCAAGGAAATGGGCAAGTTGATTCCACTAACACGAACCTGGTTAGGATCATCAAGAGGACCATAGAGGATAAACCTCACCAGTGGCACACACTTCTCACTTATGCTCTCTGGGAAGATCACACTACCACCAAGGCAATCACGGGTTGTACTCACTTTCATCTCACATATGGAAAAGAGGATATTATGCCTACTGAGATGGAGCTTTCCTCTTTGTGACTGATGTCACAGATTGAAGAATTAAATTCTTCCAATAATTTCCAAAGGATAAATGCATTGTTAGCCCTGGAAGAACAAAGGAATTTTTCCTTAGAGAACATAAAGAGAAGGCAGCAAACTGTGAAAACGTATTTTAATAGACGAGCAAAAGTTGTTGAATTCAATATATATATATATATATATATATATATATATATATATATATATATATATATATATATATATATATTGTACATAAAATAGATTTATCTTGAACACTGGATCCAAATCATAATTGATCCAACAAAGGTAAGGATTTTATAGCAATAATGATATACAACATTCTTACTTCCAAGCTACGGAAAATAGTTAACTTCAAATTGACAAGGAATTTCCAACGAATAAGCTTATTTCCAGATATCTATTTCATTAATAAGTATAACGTCTATACAAGTACAAGTACATGATTATTGGCATTGTCCTTTCGATGATGAATTTGAAAAATAGAATACAAATATTAATACAATAACTGAAATATACAAATATTGTGACCAAGGTTGAATGATAATTGATGGTGATATTCAGTCTCGATCTGGCGCAATGATCCTTCTTCGCCTCACTTTATAAACCCAATACTTCACCGGTACCTCCCAACCAATGCTATGGGTGCGCTTCTTCCCCCTTAGCCCCCTGAACCACAAAGGGGCCACACACAAAAAACTAGAACTAAATAGCACAATATTTCCTCGCAAGGAGAGGTTTCCACCTCTTTCTAAAATCTTGGTGTCCCAACTCTCATAAGTAAAACTCAGTCAAAACAATTTTGGCAACATAACCTTACCAAGAACAAACCAGATCCATTTTCCTTCTACACCATTTTGTTTATAGAAATTTCCTCACTGACACATGTCCTCATGCACAAATAATTAACTTTTTTGATTAAATTAATTATAATTATTCACCCACACACTTGTCACACTCTCCTCAAGTTTGCACAAGTAATTACCATTTTTATTTTAATTAAAAATCCAATTTCCTTTACATTCCCCAATGTGTTCCTATTTTCGCTCTTAATTGTCCCTTTGTTCCCCAAATTATCATTTAATGAGTGTCTCCTAACTATATCTTAGTTAGAGTTGGATTAGTAGTCTTCTTCTAGTTAGACTTAGTGGTATCTTGACTCTATATACTATTCTATGTGTACACCTATTTTCTCATATTTTATTTCTTTCTATTTTAAAAATCATTTTTATTATTTTCATGCACACGTGTGCATTTTATCCAACCTTTAAATTGTATTCCCATTTTTCCTAGAGTTTGATTATTCTCCAATCTTTTAAATTATGTCATAATTCATTTAGTCCTATAATTAAATTTAGACTTAGACTTAGGATTAGACTTTTGTTTGGATTTATAATTAAAAGTTTACGGTTTAATTAATTATTTTATTCCAACAAGGTCTAATCATTTCAATGTTTTCTAGGCCACTTATATTTATTGACCCAAGTTTTTAATTATGCAATGTTCCCTTCAAGACGCACCTCTATGCTCCAAGGGTTCCACTCACCTTTGACTGGTTTTGTAATTTTGTCCGACCCTTGGAAGTTTGTTGAAGAAGTACATTAAGTATCAATGGAATGATGAGTGTCAACAAAGTTTCGACATATTGAAGGAGAAAATGGTGACAACAAAAATTTTGGTGTTTCCAGATTGGTCAAAGGAGTTTCATGTTCATGTGGATGCATCTTCAATAACACTTGGATCATTACTAACACAGTCGGGAGAAGGTGATATAGATAACCCAATATAATTTGCAAGAAGGAAGCTGTCAGATTCAGATCAAAATTACAACACAACAGAAAGAGAAGGTTTGGCTATGATATATGCATTGCAGAAGTTCATACGTTATTTGTTAGGCCAACATTTTAAAATGTTTATATATCACTCTGCTCTTAGATACATGGTCAATAATCCAATGTTGTGGGGAAGGATATGTATATGGTTGTTGTTATTTCAGGAGATTGACTTTGAAGTAGTTGTGAATCCTGGAAGACTGAATGCATGGCTAGATCATATATCCACGATAACTAATGAAAAGGAACCAAATAGTTTTGAGGACAATTTCTCCGATGCACAACTCTTTTTAGTACATATTGTTGATGAACATTTTGCTAACATTATTTAATGTTTTAGTACAGGATTTTCCCAAAAGGAATATAATACTACGTAGAAGAAGAGTTTGGTGGTGAGAGTTGCAGAATACCAACTTATTGCAAGTCATTTGTATAATCTAGGATCAAGTAACATTTTAAGGAGATGTGTCATGGAGCATGAACGACCTATCATTTTAGCAAAAGCACATGAAGGAATAGTTGGAGGATATTATGCAGTGAAGGCTAATGCACAAAAGATATTGTGTGCAAGACTTTGGTAGCCAACAGTTTCCAAAGATGCAAAGGAGTATTGATAGAATTGTGATGTCTGACAGAGGGTAGGGAAGCCATCCAGGAGGGATGAGATGCCACTGAGACCTTAGTTAAATTTGAAAGTGTTTGATAAATGGGAAGTAGATTTTGTGGCACCAATCAATCCACCACCTAGGAGACCAGGAGTGAGGTATATCATTACAGTGACAGAATATTTAACCATATGGGCTCAAGAAGCAGCTAAAATATTGTAGTGTAGAAACTGTAGCGCACTTCTTGTTTGAGTAAGTAATTATAAGGTTTGGATGCCCTAGATTTATGATGAGTGATCAAGGGACTCATTTAATCAATAGTACTATCCAGGAAATGACTGAAGAATTTGAGATACATCATCAGAAGAGTACTCCATACCATCCCCAGGCTAATGGGACAATGGAATAATTTAATAAGATATTGGAGAATGCCCTAACCAAGATTTGTAATGTTAACAAGGATAATTGGGATTTTAAGATACAACAATACTATGGGCTTATTAAAATACTTGCAAGAAGGTTACAGGGAAGACACCTTTCAAATTGGTGTATGGACATGAAGCAATAGTCCCTTTGGTGTATTTGATACCTAGTATGTGCATTGCAGCCATTACAAACACGACAAAAAGAGGCACAACTAAATAAAGATTGACACAACTCATGGAATTAGAATAAGACATGATTGTAGCTAGTTTCCATAAGGAAGTACATAAAGCAAAGGATAAATCTTGGCATGATAGACATATCAAGAATAAGAAATTTAAGGAAGGAGATATGGTTCTCCTCTATGACAGTAAATACTTGTAGCACACAGGGAAGTTCAGGATGCATTGGCTAGGGACATATGAGATAAAGTTTGTCACAGATGGAGGTGTTGTGCAGCTGCAGGATTTAACAGGAAAGGAGATGCAAGGATTAGTGAATGGCGGTCAACTTAAATTGTATAGGGATAATCGACCCAATAACCCTAAGTAGTTGCAATGCAGAGAAGTAGAGTTGTACATAGTGTATATAGTTTGAGTTAAAAGGATAAAAAAGGAAGAAAAAATTAGAAATAAATAAATAAAAGATAAAATAAAAAATAAAAAAAAAACAGGAAGAAAAAACATGAAAAAGAAGAAAAATACAAAAAGATGAAGTAAATAGATAAGTGATTTTTTAAGCAGAGCTACATGATACAGTGCATGAAAAACAGTAAGTGGTGTGACAGAACAAGAATATACTCCGTGTCAGAGAAATATGACTAGAAAAAAAATGTAGCGCGAAAGTAAAAAAAGCGGGGGGGGAAAGGAAAAAGGAGATGAGCGGAAAAGTACAAACACGACAGAACATTTATGACAGGGACTATAAAAGCAGAAAACTTGCAAGGTAAGACTCATTTTGCTATTAATAAAATGAGAGCTAAGGAGAGAAAACTTGGTGTGAATAGGTGTTGACGAGGAGAGTTTGAGGAGATTTAGTGAGGATTTAGAGGCAACTTGACCAGAATTTAGAAGAATGGTGCCAACGAAGGTCGAAGCTCCCATCAGAACTACAAGGAAAGCACGCAGTGCCACAATATATTCACAGAAGCAAGCAGTAAAGGTAGAAAACCCTATCCAACCGAAGGGAGTAGTCTATGTGGATGTGATCCCATCACCCATCATTGAACCAATTATCCCAACTGTTTTCAAAGAATAGGAACTAGTGACTAAGAAAATGGATGTTGATCAGAGGGTCGAAGAACAAAACCCTACACAACAAATTGGTATAGGAACACCGCATCAGTTGAACGAGGAAAACGATAAGAGAACAAAATCATATGATCCTAGGGCATATGACGAATCAGTGCAACAACCTGTCATTGAACCAACACAACAGAAGGAAGAAGAGGTTCAGGTAGAGGATGTCACAGATCAACAGAATTTCGATGCAGAAGAAGAAGAAGGCATGCACCAAGAAGAAGGGTCGTCTATAGGGACAACAGAAACAAATGGAAAACAACTAGTACAAACATCACCATGCAAGAAGATAGAAGTTACACTAACATTACCGAGCACACTAGAAGGAGTCATGATCCTTCCTGTCTTATTAGGCTATGTGGAGAAACAAAAGTATTCTAATCATGATGTAATAGATAGGGACAAGTTTCCTAAATTTGCACCGCAAGTTTATATGGAGAGTAAAGGAGTAAGTTCATCAGGAGTTCCAATTTTGGAACCAAAGCAGTGGATTAGAGGATTGTATAACACAGGGATAATGAAATTGCTAAAAATCCCTCATTTTAGATGGGGTAAAGATGTAAACAATTGTGTCAAACAATTATTGGCAATGGTGTATGGGGGTATTCTATGGATGGACAGACTGGTCTCAATAGATTTAGATTTGATTGTAGAAATTACAGGTCTACCAACAGATGGAGAAAATATAGCAATATGCTTGGATGATAAAACAAAAGAGAAAGCATTGCAAGAGGAGATGAAGAAAACATATGGCACTGAGAGACGGCCACGGGGAATCATAATCAATGAACCTACAATGATATTGGCAACTAAGTTGATGGCTTGCAAACTTTTAAGGAAATTTTGCAAGGAATAAGTACATGTAGGAGTTATAGCAGCAGTCGTGTAGTGCGTGAAGGGGACTCTACTCAGATGGATCCCATACTTATTGAACTTATTTTTGGATGATTGTAAGGTTGCATAAGATCTTGGAACGGTGTTCCATTAAGCATGGCTAATTGTATTGATATATTTAGTGGGTTGGGGAGAATCCACATACAATGGATTTTACCCAAGGCTAGGAAAGTTCCATCCAACAACGTATATGACATTAAGACACATATGAGACGCAAAACAAAGGAAGGAAAATTCTAGTATATTTGCCATGTATTTTGACAAGATGAAGGAAAAGATAGACAATACCTGGAGGATATCACCAGAAGTGGTGGAAGAGCATCAAGAAGTGGCATATTTCAAGGCTTCCAGGCACAGTATGTGGATCCAGGCCAAGAGGGATCCCATGAAGAATTGGTTGCAGATGAGATGTTGTATGAAAGAAGAAGAGGTACAATGGGCCATGAAAGATTGGCCTGAAAAATGGAAAGTACGAGTAGTATCCAATAAGGGATTCAAAGGTAAGAAATAGGAAGAGGTTGGCACATCAAACAAGACAAATAATCCAACAACAAATACGAGGAAGGTTCCAGAGTTCCCCAAGGATACTTGAGGTTGAACGACAATAAGGAAGCCTCAACAAAAGAACATTCCAAATACCTGAACGCAGGAGAAGGACCGCACAAAAGTAATAAATTGAGGAGCGCAACTGATGGCTACTAATGGGGGATCCTAGAAGGGTGTTAATGTTCCTACTTAGGAGGAACTAGGAGGTGGATATGTCCCATACATAGAGATACCAAATACTATAGCGCATGTAGAGACCCTCATAATGAAGAGGATAGTCATATTGGAAACATGCCAAAGAAAGAAGATGAAGGTGCACAAGAGCATCCCTGAACTAACATTGACAGAGGATGACACAGAGATGGTTACAGAAAAGGTGTAGGACCACATAGCAGAGTTGTGGGATGATGTTGAGAAGAAAAGGGAGGAGATCATTAAGAAGTTGGCATAGGTTAAGGAGACATTGACACAACTGCAATTGAACACAACACAACAGAAGGAACAAGAACAACCATAGTGTTGAGGAAAAAGGTATGAATTACCTTACTCAATCATTTTTGAATCTTGCATGGATAGGACAAGATAGTCGGGAAAGTCATCTAGCATTTTATAGCCTCAAAATATTCTCCCAAATCCGTAAGTATTAATTACAAGGTTTTAGGCTGATTTATTAATGAAAAGAATGTTGCAATATAAAATAAAATTTATATATGTTTATGTGATATAAACAGATTTAATGATGAAGTAAACATAGAGATCAAAAAGCGAAAAGTAACCAGGTCACAAATACACATATATGAGACAGAATAACAATCTGATTTATTTCATTATGAGATATCAAAAGTGTATTTCTCTTTACAAAACCCCTCAAAGGGCATGGACCAAAGTCTGATTTAGAAATCCATGATGAACACCATACAAAAAGACTCTGACAGTAAAGTAAAACTGAAATTAATAATTTGGATCAGCTTGCCACAAACTGCTGCCAATTTGACTCTGCAAGATATTCTTTATCAATCATGAAACTTGATTCACTAACAGACAAGAGTACACAAACTATCGAGGATGGATCAACACCTCTAAAATAAGCATCTAAAAAGTTTGGTTTAGTCTCGAATCTTGTTGTATACATTAAGACCCTGCTGTCAAAAAGAGAATTAGGCTTTGAATAAAACTGAGGAATGAATGAAAACTGAAACTATCTCATGAAACCAAAGAGAAAACCTTAGTCTTGCTTTCTCCTTCTATTCTCCTCTTGTCTCTTCTTCTCATTCAACTTTTATTCTTTCTAAATAAGTTGAAGTAGTTCAACTACTTTCTTTAGTTAAGTTGATTTAACTTAACTAATTAGTTTAGGATAAATAAATAATAATAATATAGTTAAGGGTCTTTAATTAATAATGACTAGGTAGGTGGGACCCCTTGTGACTCCCATGATTTCCTTCTTTCAAATCATAAAATATAACACAAAAAGGATAATCAGTTTGACTATATGCCACCCTTGTAGCTCCCTTAAATATCTTTCAAACTGGATATTTAAATATCATAAATAATGTATATCATATCTAAAAAAATATATACATGTCCACATTATCCACAAAATACGAAAATAGAGCTTGTTTTCCAAAAATAATGAAACCCACTAAGCATTGTCTTCATCAACTAAAATCATAAAAAACACATAATCTAAAAACCATATTTTCCACTTTGTGAGAAATTTTTTATTTTCCCATTTTTCCCTTATCTTTCTCGGAAGTAGCCCGTGGTTGATTAGACCCTTAGGGTTGTATATCGTCGATCACATGGGAACAATCATCCTTCAAATGCATGCGGGAAGACACATATTTTGAGGAATAATCGAAGGAGAAGAAGGGGAGGTAGCTTATTTTCGTTTATCTTGCATAGGTTGGGGAATATCAGTTTTTAGTCTCTTACTAGCATGTGAAGATTGAACCGAAGAAACAACATGAGAAATATGAACATTGGGATTGACAGGTGGTGCAAAGGAAATGAAATAGTGGGCCAACCACGATGGTGAGAGACATGAGGGTTGACGATCTATTTCCATCTATCATTTGTGGGGACGTTCGACTGCAAGAACACATGTGGAGGAACTTGAATGCCAGGGATGTTTTGAGGAGGTTGGAAAGGGGGTATTTCTGGTCAAGAGTGCACTATTCCATGACCGATCCAATTAAAGAACCCAACTTGGAACAGTTGGTTCAATTCTTGAGGATCATCATCAAAATGGATATAAAATCTAGGCCTCCTATGGCCTCGGTTCCAATTTACCCTGCCTATGTTATTTCTATCATTGTTGCCCCTACTGAAAAAGCTCATCATGTAGCAAAAGTTTGTTAGTAATGAAGATCTTAATAAACCATACATGACACTATGCTTACATGAATAAAAACTTGGCTCAAAAATTGACATGAGATACATGAAAATCCATCCATAACAAACCATTCATTAATTTCCAAGTGAACAGGGGGTGATAGGGTTCATGGGAAATATGGAGTGTAGTGAGCGAAAATTGGTATAATGATAGGGGATTAATACACGAATATTTTTCAGCAATTAATCAAACAATTTAATGTGTAATAAAATATCAAAATATCAGTCACCAACCCTTGCTATGTCGCTTTTCACATACTTTTCCTTTTAAATTTATTTCACAGAACAGGGATGCAATAAGTGAAATCGGGATTATGAGGGGAATGTGATGAGCAAAAAAATATAGAATGACAAGGAATCAATATGGATATTGTTCAATTGAAAATAAGTCAACACATGCAATCAAAAAATATATTTGCCCAACCTTCAAAGTTTAACAGTGTTCCTTTTTCAAAAAATAATTCAAATTGGTTCAATTTGCTTGTTGGCTTCCAAATTATTTTATACAATAATCTATATTCCTAGATGATCCGGATTATTTTCGGCACGAAATGACAACGGAGATATAATAAAAAAAATCCACAGAGATATTGCAGATGTTCAATAATATAACAGAAATGTATAAGAGATGCAACCATAAACACATATATACAGTAATACACGGTTTCTATTAATCAAAGAAATGTACAGAGACTATAAAAATATAGATTGAAAGACTCGCTAGAATGGTGGCAGCTTATCTCTGAGAAGAGATGTGACAGCTACTCACATTCGCAAGAAGATGATTACAATGAGGCTCTGAAGGCCTTTTTACAATAAATGGGAATGCCAAAAACCCTAGACATCCAAAAACCTAACCCTAGGAGATGAAGCGCCAAAAGTCATGTGGGCCACGTTTGGGTAAGTTAGTACATCAACTTCCTGGGGTTGTAACGTTTGCATAGAATCTTCATTTTAGGCGTATAATAGCTTGTTGGAAAGGTATCGTCGAGGAGATTCATTTTGGGGGATCAATCATGACTTTGGGTATCATTGAGAACCTATATCTCGAAAAACCTTCATTTAGGCCCTCAAAATGGCCCCGGAAGTTAAAACCTGCTAAAAATAGTAAATTACCAAAATTGCCAGAAAGTTGTTTTGAGCCAGTTAGAAAAGGTGGGTGGCCACCAATATCCACATAGATCAATCCTCCCTCCTTAGGAAGAAATGGTATCCATTGCGTTGAGTTCCCGGGGGAGAAGGAAAAGTGTTTGTTGAATCTGCATCTTCGTGAGCTGCTTGTCTTGCTGGAGACGTCGCACTGCTCAGTTTGTGGAAGTCTATCATGAACCTGTTGAGGTTGAGGTTTCTCAACAAGTCGAGATACATGAGAGGACGGTGTGCAGAAGGAATATTTGCGCTTTTTTGCAACCTGGTCGACCTGCTTCTGTTGGATAGAAGGTGCTTGGGGCAAGGCTGTAGTGGTTGCAGTGTCCTTTTGTTCTCCTTTTGAACAGATTGTGAAGAAGATGAATTTTGCAGTATGAGATACTACCTTGCGACACTATTTAGGTGGAACAGTAGTCGGAACTACCTCTGGTATTCTCCACATATATGGTTGGCCCAAGAGCACATCACAGACATCCAGTGGGGCAACATCACATAATACCTCATCCTTGAAGGGTTGGATGCCGTATGATAATTGACACTGTTGGCTAACACAGAGATCTCATCCTTGGCGAAGCCACCCAATAATGTATCGCTGCGGGTGTGGTGTTGTCGATAATCCAAATTGTTTGATGACCTCTGGTGAGATGAGGTTCTTATGGCTTCCACTATCAACAATCAAATGCAGCGCGGTCCCCTTCACCCACATCTATGAATGAAAAAGGCGCTCCCCTCTTTAGGATCTGTTGGTTCTTTTGGTTGAATTGTTGCGGTAGCGACAATAGCAGTGGGGTCCACGTCAATGATCTGTCCTTTACCATTATTTTTAGAATCAAATTCTAAATCAAGGTTCGGCTCTATATCTTTGATCTCGGCCACTAATGACTGTTTTGAGCGACATTCATCGGTGTTGTGCCAAGGGCTTTTGTGGAACTCACACCATTTTCTAGTGTCCTACTTTGTCTTCCCGTGACCCTTCTTTTCCTGTGTCTTGGACTGGTTTTCGAGAAACTGTTTGTTAGGGTCGTCTTTGTCATACTTTGGTTATTGCAGATTTGCAGACTCGAACTCCCATTTGTTCTGGTGCTTAAATTTCTGCTCAATTTTAACAGCATATCGATAAGCAGCACCGAGTGATGAGATGTCCAGAAAATCCATTTCAGTGTGGATGTATCTATGTAGAGCCCCACGGTATTTCAGAACCAAATGTCACTCGGAGTCTTTGACACCCAACTTGGTGCACAAGGTATGGAAGGTATTGGTGAACTTCGGAACTGCTTGGCCCCTCTCTTGTCGCAGTGTGGTCCATCTCATGTACTGGTCCTCATAGTCGCCAACAGGGTAATAATGTTCCTTTACCTCATCCACAAAAAAATCCCAAGTGGGATCGACCCCATATATTCCAAACTCCTCTGTGGAACTTTGCTCCCAGTAAGTTTCCCACCAATGTTTGACATGAGGGAGAGATTTAAGGAGTGCGAAGGTGATCTTTTCTTTGTCGGAAAAATTGTGAACAAAGAAATAACCTTCTATCAGAGTTAACCATTTTTCTAGGGCTTATGCATCTATCTGTCCTTCAAATACAGGAATATCAAAGTTAACTTGTACCTTGAAATGAGAGGTGCCTCCAAACTGACTTCTTGATGAAGATGTGCCTGATGCTATCGGTAGGCGTTGAAGGATGTGGGAAAAATTCTCCATCATTTCGTCCCTCTGTTGCGTGAGAGCTTGCTCAAGCAACAGATTGATAGGATCGTCTGCTCCGTCGTTTTTCTTTTCTTCCGCCATTGAGGGTTTATTGGGTGTGCAAGAGAGATTGTATTCAAGAGAGACAAGATCAAGACCCAAATTTCTATACTCGGACATCGTCGGGGACATGCACTGAAAAAACAATCAAGAGCAGCCTGCTCTGATACCACTGATCTGGATTATTTTCGGCACAAAATGAGAGCAGAGATATAATAAAGAAATGCACAGAGATATTGTAGATATTCAATAATATAACAGAAATGTATCATAGATGCAACCATAAANACACAGATATACAGTAATACACAATTTCTATTAATCAAATAAATGTACAGAGACTGTAAAAATACAGAGTGAAAGACTCGCTAGAATGGTCGCAGCTTATCTCTGAGAAGAGATGTGACGGCTACTCGCATTCACAAGAAGATTATTACAATGAGGCTCTGAAGGCCTTTTTACAATAAACAGGAATGTCAAAAACCCTAGACATCCAAAAACCTAACCCTAGGAGATGAAGCGCCAAAATTCATGTGGGCCCCGTTTGGGTAAGTTAGTACATCAACTTCCCGGGGTCGTAACTTTTGCATACGATCTTCGTTTTAGGTGTATAATAGCTCGTTGGAAAGGTATCATCAAGGAGATTCATTTTGGGGGCTCAATCATGTATTTATCTATCACTAAGAACCTCGATCTCGAAAAACATTCATTTAGGCCCTCAAAATGGCCCCGGAAGTTAAAACCTGCTAAAAATAGTAAATTGCCAAAATTGCCAGAAAGTTGTTTTGAGCTGGTTGGAAAAGGTGGGTGGCCACCGATATCCACCTAGATCACTAGAATTATTTAATCACAACAACCATTAAATCCACATAATCATTATATGACAGCCATAATGAACAACATTGCAATCACTATAAGACACCATAATATCCTTTGATCCACGACCTTAACATTAACTTCAATGCTTAATCCCTTAAAACCAACAAGAACACGCATACACTATTGAAAATCAACTCATATCCATCATTTATTTAGTCATTGTTCAACGCAATCAATCTGGACATTATAACTCTTATTTGGGCCTCAATCATTTCGCACACAGGTGTCACTTTTATACAATCCACATAATGATTGAACCCAGAAACAATCAATATCTTGAACACAAGCTTCAAATGAATGGGCGAGTATGGATTTCTTCCAGAATTAACAAACAAGAGAACCTCTTTGTCTCCCTTACATGAGCTTGCCTTTGGTGGAGGATTGAAGTGGTGGAGGCCTAGTTGGAAGGAACTCGGTTTTTTGGTTCTGAACCGTGCTGACAAGGAAGTCTGTAATATTTTCACTTCTGTTGATTATTTATTAATAGAAATACTCCTTTCCCATCCAATTGATATTTTGCAAATATATGTATTATTATCTATGGGTGTATTTGTTATGTATATTGATGGATTATGCTATCTAATGTGCTAACCTTCTGTATTTCCACCATATGCTTGTTTTCGCTTGTTTGTTAAGAACTTGTTGCAGGTTTATAGCTTTGGGTCAAAGTGCTCAATGGTGGACATCATCAAAAATCTGGATGAGGTAGGCCTCTTTCTTATCTCGCTTGCACATTGGTTTATATAGCATGTTGTTAGGATAGAGTTGATTTTTGCATTCATTTTTGTCTATTGTGGTTCACCCTAGACATAGAGAGATTATTCCTCGTAACACCCCTTTAAAAACACTGCAAAATGAGCGACCAAGTATAAACACGTGCCCGACCAAAAAACATGAATAATTCTTTCATCAACTTCTAGGTGGCTTTATCTTCATACTGTGCAATGTTTTCCAAGAAACTGTGTCGGTGAGGGCATATTAAGGTATCTAACAACTCAGGGTGTTTCCAAGACAAGGCATGAAATACCCCAATCTTCCCTCATAAAAACCACATATTCGAACATGGCATGGGCAAACTTAATCATAGAGATAAGTAATTTGAATCAATAGGTAGGGTATTCGCAAAGCCAAGAGCATTGGCAGAGTATGATAATAAATTTAAATAGAGAGGCCAACCCAAATACAAATCCATGGTGAAGCAGGATTCACTGCAATGTTTATTCAACCATTCCATGCAAAGGCTTACACACAGCAAGAAGATCGCGACCATTTTCTTTTTTAAATGCCAATAGTCCAGAACAACCACCATGAGAAAACAAGGACGCAAACACCAATACACAGTTAAAAAATATCATAACATCTTGAGAATCACACATACCATGAGAAACCAAAGCTAAAAGTTGATTCAAAGGGAAAAGTAACTATCATGGATGGAAAAGTAAGAAAACCCATACCTGAAAAATCTTGCACAAGGAAAACAAACAAGACCGTATACCTCCTTCACGACCGAGACAGGCGGATCAAAAACAACTACCAGAGCCAAAACCATACAAGAATGACTAGGGTGACGGGCTCAAGAGGAGTTTGAGTGACGTGCAGTAAATGCACATCGCTTCTCCCTTCCAACTTAATTGAATTCTTAGTATGAGCCAAGCCCATTCACCATAGCACTACACCATTAATCAACCAAAAAAAACATTTTCCATATCACTTTTGTAAAGTGAGCAACCCTTGGTAATATTAAACTTCTTCAAATTACCACTTGCTATGAACACAACCCAACATGAAACTCATACAATGTGCATGAACATAGTATCAAGGGATGATATGACCCAAATTCTTGCCATGAATAATACAATATCAAAACCAAAATTGAATTATAATTCTTTTGTCCAAAAGGGAACCATTATTATCCTCTATGAGAGATCATCCAAACCATTTAATGCCATGTTTTAATAATCCAACTAACACATTACCATAACATTTTAAACCATGATCTGGAACAAATGAATTGTAGAAGATTGTGTTGCTACCATCACATAAGAAAACAAAATATAAGCGTTGTTTATCCACCATAGTTCCATAAGTCTAACAAGGGGGTCCCACCTACTAGTTTATTATTAATATAAATAAATAATAAAGCTTGGAAATCATTTGCAGGCATAACATTCATCGTTGTGTTTTTAAGCGTCAAACAACTGGCGAATCCATGGGGAATTTTTTTTCCAACAGATTAAGAAATCAGAATGTCTGGTTTTGCATACCAAGTGAATCGTAGATCAAAGAATTATTTACCAAAATTATTATGCAACAAGGGGAGTGATGTGGTTTAAGGGAAAAATGATCTGGGACTTTTGGGAATAGCTCATGAAAAGTGTTATGTATGAGGGGTTTATTCATTTATGCATAACATTATATTGGGCACAGCGAAAGCGTTTATTTTTTAAAGGAGAAAAATTATTGTGTGCTCTTTTTAAATCTCAGGGTGGAAGGAAGAAAGGGAAGAGAGAAAGTAGGGATGAAAATAGAATTATCTATCTAACAACAGTACTAGAAGCAGAGAGAAATTTAAGTGATGTCTACAAGGGGGAAATCATGACAGTTGTGTAACTTGATTGTTATTGATTAACAATACTTACAGAATAACATCGATTTGGAAAAACTGATCCAAAGTTTTATTTCTGAAAAGAAAAAGAAATCAATAAAGAAAAACAATAGAAATGAAACAACAGAAAACGAAAAACAGGAAAGAAAAATCAAAATAGTGAAACAGAAAACTATAATACAGAAGTGACGTTCATGCAGCGTTTAACCTTCAAATTGGTTCCACGTAGTGTTTCAAGTGGGAACCATTGGTACTATAGGAAAATAATCTCTCTTCTAAGTATTTTAGAAGATAATAATTTGTGCCTAGGGAAAAAGTGATTTTAAAAGGACCCAGCCATAATTTTTGAAACTTTGAATGTCTTCCTCTATTAGCATGGGTTGAATCCCAAAGAAAGACTTTCTCATTTACCTTAAATATGACAGCTTTTGGGATTTTGTTGAAATATTTATTTACTGTTTGTTGTCTTCTCTTTATGTTCTCCAAGGAAAGCATCATATGTTCCTCTAAAGATAACAGTGCATTTATCCTTTGAGAGGCATTTGAAGAATTTAACTCTTCAATCTGTAGCATCAATCATAGAGAATAAAGTTCCATCTCGATAGGAAAAATAGCTTCTTGACCATAAACAAGCTGAAAGGGAGTGTAGCATGTGCTTACCTTGGTATTAGTGCGATCTTCCCACATGGCGTAAGTGAGGAGGGTGTGCCATTGACGAGGCTTATCTTCAGTGAGCCTCTTGATGATTCTAACCATATTTTTATTAGTATACTCGGCTTGCCCATTTCCTTGAGCGTAATAAGATGATGCGGTAAAATGTTTGACTCCCAGCTTATCTAGAAACTCAGTCATCTTAGTAGAAATGAAAGAGAGACAGTTGTCTATAATAATTTCTAAAGGAATGCAAAATCTGGAGAAAATATTAGTTTCAAGGAAAGAAATAACATGTTCATCCTTTGAGTATTTAAGTGGGACAACTTCAATCCATTTAGTGAAATAATTTGTGGTTGTCAAGATAAAACTTGCCCTGATGAATATGGAGGATTAATAGGACTGATAAAGTCCAAACCCCATTTTGAAAAAGGAAAATCAGGGAGGACATGTTGCAAAGGCATGGTAGAAAGACGTTATTTCCCAGTGAATTTTTTGCACTTGTCACAAGATCTTGAAAAGTTATAAGAATATCAAAAAATTGAAGGCCAGTAATACCTTTTTATGATGATTTTAAAAGAAATAGTTTTAGTAGAAAAGTGGCCACCCACGTGAATAATAGAATCTGAAGATCCATGGGTTTCTTGTAACATTTTTTGTGCTTCCTCATTATTCACACATCGAAGTAATATACCATTGGCAGATCTCCTGAACAAGAAGTCTGCTAAAATGATATATCTATAATATTCAAGACAAATCCTTCTCCTTTGGTGAGTATCTAAGCTATTTGGACATTTCTAATTTTGCAAGTAATACACCAGATTTTTATGCCAGGGATGTTCAACTATAAGAAGGTTTTAAGTATCAATGTAAAATAGTGTTGAAAGAGGATTATCTTGTTTGTCAATTTCCCCACTTTCATCAACATGTTGAGCCAAGTGAAGGGCTAAGTCTCATCCCTTAATTGTTTTTGAAGTCATGATGGTTAAATCATGATCCTTGATCTTGGCAAGAAAATGTACAAGCTTCTCTGAAAGAGAAGTCTGTGAAATCAAAAACTTGATAGCAAGAAAAGGGACTTTTACCAGTGTGTGCTTGCCTAGGATAAAGTGGCGAAATTTCTCCACGACTTTAACAAGAGCGAAACCATGTTTTTTTATATAAGAATACTTGAATTCATCATATGATAACCTTCGACTCATGTAAGCTATTGGTTTTTCGTTATTCTGGTCATCACATTGTATGAGAATAGTAGAAATTGCTTCATCCATGGCATTAGTGTATATAATAAAATATTTCTCAAAGTATGACTTTTCCAAAACCAGTGTGGAACCGATTGCCTTATTAATCCTTACGAAATCATTCTCAACGTATTCAGTCCAAGAAAAGGAGAAATATTGCTTGAGAAGATTGTGAATTGGTTTGACCATTACAGCAAAATTAGGAACAAATCTACGGACAAAGTTAATAATTCCCATAAAGGCTTGAACCTCCTTTTTGGAAGTGGGAGCAGTAAGGTTCAGAATACTAGTGATCCTTTCTAGATCTATACTTATTCCTGAATCAGAAACAATACGTTGAAGGAGCTTGCCCTTGGTAACACCGAATAGAGTCTTAGAAGGATTTAAAGAAATGTTGAACTTTATGCATCGCATGAGAGATTTTCAAAGATGACCAAAATGATCCAATCGGTTCTTTGAATATACAGTCAAGTCATCAAGATAAACCTAAATAATCCTACCGATTAGATCGTCAAAAGCTATATTCATAGCTCTTTGGAAGGTGGAACCTGCATTAGACAAACCAAAACGCATGCGTTCATAAGCAAATGTGCTCCAACGTGTAGTGAAAGTGGTTTTGTATTTATCAGTCATTTTGACCTTGATATGATTATAACCATAAAAACCATCAAGTAAGGACATCATTTGTGACCCTGCAACTTGCCGCAAAATCATTTCCATGTTAGGGAGAGGAAAATGGTCTTTTACGCTCACTCTATTCAATGTGTAGAAATCAACGCACAATCATATATGACCAGTTGTTTTTTAAACGGGAACCAAATTGGAAACCCACTCAGAATACTTAACAGGAAACATTATCCCAGCTTTCAAGATTTTTTCTGACTCCTTCCTAATAGAAGCTTCAAGTGCAGGCTTAATGGGTCTTTGTTTTTTCCTAACTGGTTTTATAACTTCCTTGATAGGAATGGCATGTTGTATAAGAGTAGGATCAAAACCACGAAGATCCTCATACGATTGAGCAAAAACATCTTGAAATTCACAAAGTAACTCGGTGACTTTTAGCTTTTCTTCATCAGTACATTGGGAACCTATCTTAACATTCTTTGGGGAATCTGGTGTTATAATGTTCAAGGAAATGGTTTCACCCACTTCCCTTTTCAACTCCTTTTCTTTATGCATTTCTTTGTTGCCTACATTACTCGATGAAAATGAACTCTCTAGAGGAGTTAAGCCCTTCGAGATTTTGTTATTTTCCATGTATATAATTTACTTGGGCTTAAACGGTTCATTTTGTATGAAAGAACATATGCCTTCATCACTAGCGAAGACGTGCCATGACTCTACATTGTCAAGGATATGAGAACAATAAAAAGTTTGAAAAGTACAATCAAGTCTTTGTAGCAGAAGTTGTCAAGTAGGAGACGCTGCAAAAACAACTAACCTGTCATCCATTGAATTAAGTTTTGTTTTAACATGAGTGATGTTAAATGATAATAAGTTTGAGATAATCATCCAAACATCTTGGGTGTAGAGTTTCATCAACTTATTGCTAGGAGAATATATTTTACGTACAAGGTTCACAAGAAGTTCAGAGTCCCCAAAAACTGTAATATGCCCACAACCTAAATTATAGGCATTTTCAATGCCTAGCAATAATGATTCAAATTCGGTGTTGTTGTTCGTGCAAGCAAATTCCAGCCTATAGGAAAAGTTGTGAATTTTACCAACAAGTGAGTATAAGATAATTCCATCTCCATTACCTTTGTTGGAGCATGAACCATCAAAGTGCATGTGCCACATACCATCTTCCAGATCAATTTTTTCTAGGGTAGTGCCATCCTCATCCGCGAAGATGGAGTACACTCCTAAGTCCTCCTTGACATAGTTTGCGTTAGGTTGTGGAATTATTTCTATGTACAGTGAGATTCTTCCTTCCCTTAGGACTATGATATTCTTTCCATTCCGAAGAACATATAAGTGTGTCCCATCAAATGAAATATATCCACCTATCAAGGCTTTCCAGACTCTTCCTAAGATGATAGATTAGTTACTTAATGGCATGTCAATTACCCGGATGTTAAGGGTTGTCCTTATTTCGTGATGTGCGCACAGAACCAAAGTCATGTCTTTGATTTCACCTATATTCAATTGTTGTAGAATATTATATGAGAGCATGCTTCTAGAATTTTCATTAGTACAAGATAATCCTAGCTCTTCCATAATAATATTCGGCATTACGCTTGGGCCCGAACCACCGTCAATTAGGCAACAATGGGCTATTTTATCCATATTTTCTTTAGAAATGAAAAATGGAGGGTTTTTTACAAGGTGTCTAAAATTATTTACACCTACTTTATTTACAATAGAATCCTCTTCTTTTTCCTCTTCAGAGAGATTGGTTATGGTGGAAGCTTTTCCTTCCACAAAAGTTTTAGATGATTTTGTTGTTCAAGGAAGGAAACCATGTCCAAAAGAGTAGCATTGGCCTTGATATTAGCCAATTGGTTGAGAATGTTATATTTGGAAGAGGGAAGAAGGGAGGGAATTCCTTGACTGTCAGGAGTTTTAGTAGCTTATTCAATAACAACTTGTGAAGATGATCTTGGGCTAGAAGACATACGAGGGGCATCATATTTTCCTTTCGAAGCATATGATTTATTCCTAGTGTTTATAATAATGACATCTTTTGGTTCTACCCAATATAGAAAAACAATGGTGGTTTCAGGCCTTTTTGCCAAAGATTTTATTCCTCGTGATTTTCCTTGCAAAAGTTACACCAACTGTGAGACATTATGGCTTTGGGAAGAAAGTTGTTTTAATTTGTATTCCTCAAAGGTGGTGAGGAAGAAGATGATGCCCCATGAGTAAGTGAAGGGACATTTCCCTTTCTCTCGTATGATATCATCTGATTGTTCATATCCTATACAAGTTGTAGGAGGGAAGACATGTATGTTTGCTTAATCGAGTCCCCCTTGAGGAGACATGTGCTTTATAGATGTTCTTCATACTCTAGACAATTATGAAGAGAAGAACCAAGATTGTCAATATATTTTTATTCAAGCCTATGTCGATAAGGGGAAGGTAGAGAATTATAGTAATCCATAAAAGTGGCTTGGTTCTAGGGGTGAATAAGTTCAGGAATTTGATTATACAACTTGGTGAAACGAAGGTTGAAAGACTAAATAGTCTCATCATCCTTGTATGCAATGCTATTGTATTCCATTAATTGTTCGACTGAGCTCTTAGACTACCCATAAGTGGATTTGAACCAGTAAACTAACTCTTCCTAGGTGGAAAGAATCTTGGGAGGGACATCAAAGAAATGTGTCGTTGCTTTCCCTTTGAGAGAGTTGACAAATAAGCACATGCAAGTATCATTGTCATTAGATGCTATATTGTGATAGGCATTAGAGAATGCCACTAAGTGTTTATTTGTAGTGACTGTGTTATTTCCTGAAAACCTAGGAAGATGTTCTTTACATTTTGGTAGCAGACGATTAGCAGGAGCTAGGTTCAAGGGAGACGATACATGCCACGGGGTAGTAGTAGCATATTCCTCGAATTGAAAAATACCATACTTATTTATGACCTTAGCAGGGTTAGTAGTTGATTGGACATGAATCTCATGGCTATACAAACTACCATCACTGATGAGGCCGAAGGTTGATATGATGAGGCACCTCCAGTGCCACCAAAGCTACCCACATATGCAATTTTGTAAATGATCGGTGCGGGTGAGGAAGGTGAACTAGCCAAATAGGACAAAGTTCCCCTTAGAGTACCTTATTGGGTTGACAAAATAGCTTTCCTTCTTCCTATTTCAATGATAGGAGTGATTTCAGGAGACAATCCTCTTCTTCTCCTAGAGATGCAAGGATTTGAGAACATGAAAAAGAAGATCAAAACTTTAGGAAAAAGATATCTACAGTTGATTCCTAGGCTGCCTTTGCCTGACCTCCTAACGTTCACGGGTACTTATGTCTTGTTCAATTACGTCCCACAAGCATTCAAGCTCAACGTAGGTATTACCAGTTTCTAAGATGGTATTGAATAAAGTTAAGGAAATGTTGCCTTGGTCTTTAAGACCATGCTCAATATTAGGCTGCCTTATAACAGGTATTGTCATAAGGAAAAGAAAATAGTCAAAGAATAAAAAACAAAAGAAGAAATATTCAATGATAATTAAAAATACAATCAATCAGAGAGATATGGAAGATCTCCCAAGTATGGTCGCCAAATAAATGTTGAGGAAAAAGGTATGAATTAGGACAAGATAGTAGGGAATGTCACCCGGGGTTTTATAGCCTCAAAATATTCTCCCAAATCCGCAAGTATTAATTACAAGGGTTTAGGATGATTTATGAAGAAAATGTTGCAATATAAAATAAAATTTATATACTTTTTTGTGATATACACAGATTTAATGATGAAGTAAACATGGAGATCAAAAAGTGAAAAGTGACCAGGTCACAAATACACATATATGAGACATAATAGCAATCTGATTTCTTTCATTCGAAGATATCAAAAGTGTCTTTATCTTTACAAAACCCCTGAGAGGGAATAGACCAAAGTCTGATTTAGAAATCCTTGATGAACACCATACAAAAAGACTCCGACAGTAAATTAAAACTAAAATTAATAATTTGGATCAACTTGCCACAAACTGCTATCAATTTTACTCTGCAATATATTCTTTATCAGTCATGAAACTTAATTTACAAACAGACAAGAGTACACAAACTACAAGGATGGATCAACACCTCTAAAACAAGCGTCTAAAAAGTTTGCTTCGGTCTTGAACCTCGTTATCTACAATAAGACCTTGCTGTCAAAAAGAGAATTAGGCTTTGAATAAAACTGAGGAATGAATGAAAACTGAAACTATCTCATGAAACCAAAGAGAAAACCTTAGTCTTGTTTTCTCCTTCTATTCTTGTGTTGTCTCTTCTTCTCATTCATCTTTTATTCTTTCCAAATAAGTTTAATTAGTTGAATTACTTTATTTAGTTAAGTTGATTGAACTTAACTAATTAGTTTAGGAGAAATAAATAATAATAATATAGTTAAGGGTGTTTAATTAATAATAACTAGGTAGGTGGCACCCCTTGTGACTCTCATCTTTTCCTTCTTTCAAATCATAAAATATAACACAAAAAGGATAATCATTTTGACTATATGCCACTCTTGTAGCTCCCTTAAATATCTTTTAAACTGGATATTTAAATATCATAAATAATTTATATCATATCCAAAAATGAATATATATATATATGTCCACATTATCCACATTATCCACAAAATACCAAAACAAAGCTTGTTTTACAAAAATACTGAAACCCACTAAGCATTGTCTTCATCAACGGAAATCATAAAAACACATAATCTGAAAACCATATTTGCCACTTTGTGAGACAATTTTTATTTTTTCACTGTTGTTTCCCTTATCTTTCTCGGAAGTAGCCCATGGTTGATTAGACCCTTAGGGTTGTATCTCGTTGATCACATGGGAACAATGATCCTTCAAATGCATGCAGGAAGACACAGATTTTGAGGAATCATAGGAGGGAGAAGAAGGGGAGGCAGTTGTTTTTCCTTTATCTTGCACAAGTTGGGGAATATCAGTTTTTAGTCTCTTACTTGCATGTGAAGATTGAACTGGCGAAACAACATGGGAAATATAAACATTGGGATTGACAGGTGGTGGAAACGGCAATGACATAGTGGGCCAACCATGAGAGAGACAGATGGTTTGACGATCTCTTTCCATACATCATTTGTGGGGACTTCTGGCTGCAAGGATAGATGTGGAGGAACGAGAATGCCAGGTATGTTCTAAGGAGACTGGAAAGGGGGTCTTTATGGTCAAGAGTGCACTATTCCATGACCAATCAAATTAAATAACCCAGCTTGGAACATTTTTTTCAATTCTTGAGGATCAGAATTAGAATGGATAGAAAATCTAGGCCTCCTATGGCCTCAGTTACAATTTCCCATGCCTCTATTATTTCTTCCATTGTTTCCCCTATTGAAAATGCTCATCATGTAGCAGTAGTTAGTCAATAATGAATCTCTTAATAAACCATACATGACACTCTTCTTACATGAATCAAAAATTGGCTCAAAAATTGACACGAGATACATGCAAATCTATCCATAACAAACCATTCATTAATTGCCAAGTGAACAGGGGGTGATAGGGTTCATGGAAAATATGGAGGGAGTGTAATGAGCGAAAAGTTGTATAATGATAGGGGATTAATACACGAATACTATTCAACAATTAATCAAACAATTTATTGTGTAATAATATATCAAAATATCAGTCACCAACCCTTGTTATGTCACTTTTACACAGACTTTTCCTTTTAAATTTATTTCCTAGAACATGAATGCAATAAGTGAAATCAGGATTATGAGGGGAATGTAATGAGAAACAAATGATAGAATGACGGGGAATCAATATGGATACTATTCAATTGAAAATAAATCAACACATGCAATCAAAACATATCTTTGCCCAAACCTTCAAAATTTAACAATGTTCCTTTTTCAAAAAATAATTCGAACAGGTACTTTCTTTGACAAATTTGCTTACTAGCTTCCAAATTATTTTATACAATAATCTATATTCCCTGAATTATTTAATCACAGCAGCCATTATATCCACATAATCATTATATGACATCCATAATGAGCAGCATTGCAATCGCTATAAGACACCACAATATCCTTTGAGCCATGACCATGACATTAACTTCAATGCTTAATCCCTTAAAACCAACAGGAACACGCATATAGTGTTGAAAATAAACTCATATCCATCATTTATTTAGTCATTGTTCAACGCAATCAATCTGGTCATTATAACTCTTATTTGGGCCTCAAACATTTCGCACACATGTGTCACTTTTATACAATCCACATAATGATTGAACCCAAAAACAATCAATATCTTGAACACAAGCTTCAAATGAATGGGCGAGTATAGATTTATTCCAGAATTAACAAACAAGAGACCAAATAAAATCATGTCCATGTACCTAGGCAAGCATCGTGCTCACATCAACCATCGAACTGGAGTAAATACAATTACAAAGAAATATTCAGGGTTTAAGACAGCAAGTGGAAGAGACAATAGGCGATTTGACCAGAGAGCTTGGCATTTGAATGACACAGACATCTCATTTTGTAGGTGCCCTATCAAAATTTACCACAGAAAAATAACTCGCAATAATGCTCTCAACTGTAAGGGTTTCAAAACAACAAACTGCAACTTCCAACAGACAACACAAATAAAGCCAACCCCTTTAACAACACTGCAAAATGAGCGACCAAGTATAAACTCGTGCCCAACCAAAAAGAATGAATAATGATTTCATCAACTTCTTGGTGGTGTTATCTTCATATCGTGCAATGTTTTCCATGAAACTGTGTTGGTTAGGGCATCGTAAGGTAGCTAACAACTCAAGGTTTTTCCAAGACAAGGCACAAAATACCCCAATATTCCATCATAAAAACCACAGAGTCGAACATGGCATGGGAAAACTTAATCACAGAGACGAGTAATGTCAATCCATAGGTAGAGTATTCGCAAATCCTAGAGCTTTGGCAAACTATGATAACCAATTTCAACAGAGAGGCCAACCCGAATAAAAAGCCATGGAAAAGCATGTTGACTGCAGTTTTTATTCAACCATTCCATTAGAAGGCTTACACATAGCAAGAAGACCGCGACCATTTTCTTTTTTAAATTCCAATAGTCCAGAACAACCACCATGAGAAACCAAGGACGCAAACACCAATACACAGTTCAAAAATATCATAATAGCTTAAGAATCACACAGACCATGAGCAACCTAAGACAAAAGTTGATTCAAAGGGCATAGTAACTATCATGGATGGAAAAGTAAGAAACCCCATACCTGGAAAATCCTGCGCAAGGAAAAACAACAAGATTGTATACCTCCTTCACGACCAAGCAAGGCAGAGCAGCAACAACTACCAGTGCCAAAACAATTCTAGAATGACTAGGGTGACGGGCTCGAGAGGATTTTGAGTGTCGTGCAGTAAATGCACGTCGCTTCTCCCTTCCAACTTCATTGAATTCTTAGTACGCGCCAAGCCCATTCACCATAGTACTACACCATTAATCAACCAAAAAAACATTTTCCATATCACTTTTGCAAAGTGCGCACCCCTTGGTAATATTAAACTTTTTCAAATGACCACTTGCTAGGAACACAACCCAACATGAAACTCATACAATGTGCATGACCATAGTATCAAGGGTTGAGATCACCCAAATTTTTTCCATGAATAATACAGTATCAAAACCAAAATTGAATTATAATTCTTTTATCCAAAAGGGCATCATTATTATCCTCTATGAGAGATCATCCAAACCATTTAATGCCATGTTTTAATAATGAAACCAGCACATATTACCATAACATTTTAAACTCATGATCTAGAACAAATGAATTGTAGAAGACAGTGTTTCTACAATCACATAAGAAAACAAAATATAAGCATTTCTTATCCACCATAGTGCCATAAGTCTAACAAGGGGTCCCACCTAATATTTTATTATTAATATAAATAAATAATAAATCTTGGCAATCATTTGCGAGCATAGCATTCATCATTGTGTTTTTAAGCATCAACACACAACACACTGCTCAGGAAATGACAGTTCCAGCACAGGAGATGGTCCAGATTGTAGCGTTAGGGAATGAAAATTTTTGTATAACTCAGGACATGTTGCATATTGATGAGAAGACAATGCATAAGGCGTTGAAATAAATATATCACTTGGACTTGGATTTTCCCAAGATCTCAACAAAAACGTTGTATAAACTGCAAGTTAGTGTCATGCAGGAGATTCAATCGAGGGCTCGTGTAGATGCATCAAATTTACAATGGGTTAAGCAAACAAGTGATACACTGAAGATAACACTCAACTAGTTACAGGTTGACAAGGAAGACATAAATCAATGCACAGAGAAGATGAAGCAACAAGTAGACGAAGTGTTTAAAATTATACCAAACAACACGTAGGAAGGAAAAGTACCCACAAAGGGTAAGATCGAGAAAATAATGCAGACAATGGAAAACTATAAGAGCCACATCACAAAATTGATGGAACTTCTACAACAAAGCACTCCACGAGAGGTCAAATCACAAAGGGTGTAGGAGGTGACAGATCATAAGGAGAACATTATGCAGAGCTTCCAGGAAATCGTAGAGTTATATGACAGAAGCGCACAGTTATGGACGAGTCTACAGGACGATGACAAACTGCAGGAATTAGACAAGAAAGAAGAAGGAGTAAACATTGTGGTGCAGGACTTGAAGAAAAAACGGAAGATAATGATTATTCAATATAGGTTAAGAAGTTTGTGGGACTTAAAGAACCTGTAGGCAAAGCTAAAAAGTATACAGGAAGAGAAGCAGTTGAGGCAGGCTCAACTGGAGCCACTGCAATAGAGAGCAGATAACATGTAAGGTACCAGGTCTATTATATTAGTAGAAAAGATAAATAATGCAGAGAATAACACCGAGATAGAAACAGAATATAGTAATACTGCAGAGATAAAAGCAGAACAACAAATTATATGGAACCACAATACTAGAATTATACCTTTATTGATAGGAAACAATGTTCACTTGCCTCTTCAAGGGGGAAACCTCCAACAGAGAAGAGTTGTATTACAATTTAATTCTTTAAGACAAAACTTCTCATACCCTCTACTCCTATTTATACTAAATCTATCTATAAAAAAGAACAATCTAGAGGAAGATCCTTCTAGAAGCGAAAACTTCTATTAGATCTTCTTACATTTGACTTATTCCTCCTTATTGCTACTCCTTATTAATATTGACCTTTATTACATGGAAATATATTATTCTACACACTTGAGGGGTTAGGGAGGTTAGGTCCCTAACATTCCCTCCCCCTTAAAATCATCCTTGTCCTCAAGGATGAAGATAAGGAAATTTTTTAAGAATGGTAGTTGGCTCTGAGGTAGCATATGTTGGAGTTGTATTATTTCACTAGACTAACAAACTTTCTAGCGAATCTCATCATTGTGCCAAGAGTACCCTGGTGAAACTAGAGAGTTGTCATTCAATTGTTAGATCAGATGCGAAATTTCAGGATCTTGGAGCCATTCTTGGTGAACATCTTGGAGCCAATTTGGTACAATGAAGGAGAGGGAGAAAAGGGACCCTTCATCTTCATATTTTCGTGAAAGAGCATCAACAACCACATTTTATTTTCCTTTCTTGTAAATGATCTCATAATCATATCCAAAGAGATTAGTCACCCATTTTTGTTCCTTTAGGGAGGAAGGTTGTTGCTCCAAAAAATATTTGAGGCTTTGATGATCTGTCTTAATTTGGAAGCGTTGCCCCAAGAGATAAGGGTGCCAGAGATCCACGACATGCATAATATCCAACATTTCCTTTTCGTAGATTTATTGGCCCAAATGGGGTTATGAAAATTGTTTGTTGGTAAAGGCCAAAGGTCTACCCTGTTGCATAAGGACTTCTCTAATTCCTCTCACGTAGGCATCCCATTCCAAGACAAAGGTCTTTGTGAAATTAGGAAGGGCCAAGACCAAAGTAGTGCACATAGAAATCTTCAAGGCTAGAAAGGCCTAATCAGCTGCGGGATTCCAAGTGAAAGAATTATTTTTAAGGAGAGTAATGATAGGCACCGTAATCTTTCCATAATTCTGAAAAAACTTGCGATGATAGCCTATTAAACCCAGAAAACCAAGCAATCTTTTGATAGTCTTGGGGTGACATCAATCCTGCATTGCTTCAATCTTCTTAGGATCCACCCAGACACTAGCCTTGCAACCAATATGACCCAAGTACTCGACTTTTGAGGCACCAAAGGCATATTTAAAGTGTTATAGGAAAAGTTGGTGCTAAGAGAGTAGATGGAGAACTTTATCCACATGGGAAAGATGGGATTTCCAAGTTTTAGTATAGATGAGAAAATCATCAAAGAAAACTAAGAAAAAATGACGGAGAAAAGGACGAAATACATTATTCATGAGGCTTTGGAAGGTGGAGAGGGCATTACACAGGCCAAAGGGAATGACCAAAAACTCATAGTGACCCTCATGAGTTTGAAAGGAAGTTTTGGGGATGTCATATTCTTGCATACGTATTTGGTGGTAGCCAGAATGCAGATCACATTTAGCGAAGTCACCCATGGGCCAAAATTATAAGGTTAGAGGAATCCAACAGCTTCAAACAATTATAAGGTCATCCATGGGCCAAAATTACCACAAACGCATTTCCAAAAGGTCTAAAACTATACAACCAGTGATAAAATTAAGGTGCGCTATGACTACATAGGGCGCGCGCGCACATGCGCGATCCAGAAATGCACGAAAAGCGCACATGCACACGATGCGTGACTATGGTTGCTAAAAGCCACACACATCTGAGAATGGTGCATTTATGAGATTTTTCGGCCTCCCAACCACTTTTGGTTCAGCTTCCAAGTTGATTTGACACCCAAATCTCGGCTAAATCCAACTGGGTGGCTAGTCAAAGACCTAAAAATGCCCTAAATAGCCTCTTTTCACACTATAAGTTGGTTGCACAATACCTCAAAGTGGTGCTATAAAACAAGGCCATGGGTGCACTTCATTTTCAAGGAATTCATTTGCAAGGTTAT
>ML797179.1:334740-350664 GCA_009831015.1 Picea engelmannii | reverse complement strand
CAACAGTGCCATCAAAATGTTTACATACACATAAAATACATCATATACCAAATCTGCAGGCCAGTGAAGCAACTCGGTACAAAACTGGTGCCACTACACCAAAATGGGCTCACCGGCCTATATATCAAAATACAAAAATACATAGAGCGACACTCAAGGTGCCTCTAGAGCACCACCTCCTGCCCCTCCCTCAAGCGGTGGTGCCCCACCCACTATCGGTCCCTCCGGACCTTGAGGTAACCGCCCGGTCATCGCAACACCTGGTATTGTTGCTCGCTGCACCACGGTCTGCCACATCAGCGACACTCCCACACACAGCTCCAGGATGCCCTCATCTTGGATGCATGACCACATGCCCTCAGGAACTCCCTGTAGCACTGCCTCCAAGCGGCGGCGAATATCCTCAAAATCTCCCTCGGCCTCAGCCGGAGGAGCATGAGATGGCCCAACACCAGGGTCATCAAAACGACGTCTCCTAGTCTCTCTCTCGTCACTGGCTGGTCTCGCCTCAACATCCTCGCGCCAACGTCTCTCCTACCCGCGGCTCTCACCGCGGCGGTCTCACCGGCTCTTGATGAGCCGACGCTCTCATCAACTCAACCTCACGCCCGCGAGGTCCCACATCTGCACATACAAACAACCAAATGATAATATCAACATCTATACATAATACACATGTCATGCTATCACAAAAATCAATATAACAAATTCACAAACATACCTCGATGGTCGAACACCTCCCCTAGAGGTAACACCATATCCGGATCACCCTGGAAGTCAACCCAACCGTATGGATACTGCAGTATGATCTGCGGCATCTGTCGCCACACCTGTGCAGCCTCGGCCATGAAAAAATGGCCACCCTCACCACCACCATGGTGAATCAAAATCATCGACCACCGCCTCAATCGCGGCTCTTAAGCACCAGGTGCACCCAATAAAACTCTAGGGTGCAACATCGGCACCCTCTCCAAAAACCAGGCCACCAAGATGGACCCAAAGGCAAACTCCCCTGAGTCCATAGTCTGACACCTATCCAGCTTCCCTACCATCTTGGCATGTAGCATCAAGCCCTAGGAAAAATGCTCTCCTACCAGTGCCCTCCCCATAATCCTCAGCTGACCACCACTGATCCATTGAGTCCCGAGGGACCCATATACCCTCACAATCATCGCTGCTACACAACGATGAACTAAAGCATCCATCGCCCTGATACTCACTACGGAGCCTGACATGAATTTCTCCCTTAAACAATACCTCCATCCCAAGGTAGCTAACCACATGTCCCCAGGTAACACAGGCTCCGTCGGTAGGGGCATTCCCCAAAAAGGGAGCCCAGTCAGAAAGTACACATCCTCCACCGCAGTGAAGGCTAGCTGCTCTCCCTACACCATAAAACAATGCAGATCTGGACTCCACATCCGGATCAAAAACTACAGGAGATACACCTGAGCCCATATCAATGGGCACTCGAAAAAATTCAGCAGCCCACAGGCTGCCAAAGTGGACCAAAATTACCACAAAAAGCATTTCCAAAAGGTCTAAAACTATACTTTTTGTATATTTTTAGACCACGGTCATTTCCATGAGTGTTGCCATCAATGACTATGGTCTAAAACTATACGAAAAGCGCACATGCAAACGATGCGTGACTATGGTCGCTAAAATCCGCGCACATCTGAGAACGACACATCTATGAGATTGGTCGGCCTCCCACCCACTTCTGGTTCAGCTTCCAAGTTGATTTGACACCCAAATCTCGGTTGAATCCGAATAGGTGGCTGGTCAAAGACCTAAAAATGCCCTAAATAGCCTCTTTTCACACTATAAGTTGGTTGCACAATACCTGAAAGTGGTGCTATAAAACAAGGCCATGGGTGCACTTCATTTTCAAGGAATTCATTTGCATGGTTATGCTGCTGCTATTCTATTGGGGAATCCTCTTTTCTCATCCAGAGTATACTAGCATCATTACTTTGGGCAATCCATCTCACCTCTTGAGTGGATTAGCTTGGGATTCTTTCACCATTTCATTCAAAGTTGTAAGAAGAGCTTAGTTGTGGGGGTCCAAGAGCCCTCCCTTGGAGGAAGAAGGGACCCAAAGTCCTCTTTCTTCCTGGTGTTTTCTTTCACTAATATAATCCTTGCCATTGCTGACATGAGTCTTATTGATTTTTTGTTCTTATGTCCTTATGCTCAATAGTTTAGTTGTTCTTTTATTTCTTAGTTTAATTCTTAGTTTGTTCTTTTATGTTTCTTTCTCTAACCCTTTCCTTTACTATTGTCTTGCTTAGCTAACCCAACTAACCTTGTAAGAACCTTTGTTTTGCTCATTTAGGTGACAAAAGAGGCGTAACAGACCCTTCAGTTAGTGTTCAACCATTTCATCCCTAGTTACTTGTTGTTGTTGTAGGACCTTGCCCGGTGGACAGGTACACATGATGGAATGATTATCTCATACCTTCATGGGGCTTAAATCCCACAGATGGATGTTGAAACCCAGCCAGGGGTAAGAAGAGATTGAAGACTTCCATCGGGAGAAAACATGATGTTTCCTTTGGAGGCACCCTGGTAGACATAAACCCAAGAGACCTTGTTCTTCCCATGTGGACATTATCCCTTGGGGGCCCTCAACGTCACCATGATAGTCCTGGAAGTCATCGAGAGCTAGGGATTCATCTTTGGAGGAATTTTTTATCCTGGTGGCACATGTGGGCATCATTTTAGTTCTTCAGAGGCCAAGCCTTAGACTTTCCCTACTCAATGTGTTGATACTTAGAACACATCACCAAAAGACTTCATCCTCCCTTGAAATTTGGCCTTCTTTACTTCTCATTTCCTCTGCAATTCAACTTGTGTTTCAACTGAATGTATAATGATATGTATTTATACCATTTATGTCACTTCCTTTTAACATTAGGGCCGACCTAACACTTTCTTATTTTGTAATTCTTTTCTTTAATTATCTTCAGGGCCTACATGTACTTCCTTCTTCAATTCACTTTGTCATCTTCAAATATTCATTTCTCCTCAACCATGAGGATTCACATGACGTGACACATACCATCAGAAACAACATGATATATACTATCCATCCATGGGTGTTGTATCTGCGTGTGCATTTTCCTTCATGTCCAAATACTTTCATCAATCTTGCAGTCCAAATACCATGACTAGGTTGACATCAATGACAACAACCAATCTTCCAACAATATCCCCCTTTGTCATTGATGGAAACACTCATGGTCCCCCTATCATCATGATACCAATTTCTCTCCCCCTTTTACATCAATGGCAAAGGTTAGGGCTTCTCCCCCTGATTTTAATGCCAAAAGGTAACTCTCTTCTTTGGGGTTGTTCCCCCTAAACATGTGGCACTCAATAATACCTCATCCTTATGTTTTGTCTTTTGGACTTTTTCTTCCTTGGAATCCTTTTGTGTGGCTTCTATATTCTCTCTCTTCTTCATGTCTAGGATGTATATGTTGTTCGTTCTTCTTGTTGCAGTTGCAACCAATCTTCCTGAGTTATTTTCTCTGATTTTACATTTTCGGGAGTCAAACGTAAGAGTGTATCCTTGATAACATATTTTGTTGACACTGAGGATATTATGCTTCACATATTCAACCAATAGGACTTTTCTTGCTTTTACATTTTCACTTCTAAGCTTTACAATTCCTTTTCCAGGTATTTTGGTAGATGATTCATCTCCAAATGCAACATTTCCTCCATTTTTCTTCAAGATGACAAATTTTCTTTGATCTCCGGTCATATGAGATGAGCACCCACTGTCTATGAACCATTCATCTTCTTATTTGCATTCTTTAAAGACCAATGTTATTTGATAGTTTTCATTTTGTGGAATTTCTTTCCTTTTCCATGTTGTAGTTGGTATACAGACATTTGGCATATGATTATCTTCCTTCATCTCTCTGAAATCTTGTGCTTTATGACCAAGATTCTTGCACTTGTAACATACAATATTTTTATCCATTAATGGGTCAAATGGATTATACCTTTTGTTGATAGGTCTATGAACATTTCCATATCTACTATTTTCACCATTCATGTAGCTTGCATTGTTATTCCTTTCATTGATTCTACAATTGATTGCCTTGTGTCCAAAATTTCCACAAGTATAACAATGTCCAAGAAAGAAATTTTGATACCTGGGAGTAAGTGATCTTCTTTGTGGTGTGGTCCATCTGGGTTCATGATCTATTCTTATGTAGTTTCCTTCATAATTATTTTTTTCATACCTGATGGGAGAGGATCTTCTTGATGTCTCATTCCTTCTGAAGTCTAGTCTTCTATCTTGTTGTTCAACTTGTTATGGAGTGTTGGTTTCATCATTTTCATCTTCCTTATCTTGTTTTGTTGTCTTCAAACTGTCATTGTATCCTAGTCCTGTCTTTTCATTTGGAGATCTTTGATTGCTAAGGATCTCATCTAATTTTGCAGTGCTTTTTTCGAACTTCTTCAACTTTTCTGTTGTCAATAGTAGCTCCCCTTTTGTGTGATCCAATTCTACTTTCAATTTCTCATAATCTTCTAATTGTTACTTCAAGCTATTAATGGTATTTTCAAGCTTGTAATTCTCTTCTTCAGAACTACTCAATTCACCTTTTAGTATTATGTTTGTGTTTCTAAGCTTGATATTTTCAGTTTCAACATGCTTCAACTTTTCAAGATTCTCATCTTCTTGTTCACTCTCTGCATTGTCTTTGTATCCCCAAAAGGAATCAAGGTTGGTTTCTTCATCTGAATCTTCTTCACAAATGATTTCTTCTTCTTTAGAATTATTGTGATCATCATCTTGGGTTTCTTGGGTAATGAAGAGGAATTCTCTTCCATCATTATCTTCTTCATCACTCTCATCTAAGGATATGTCATAATCCTTGCAGTAGAAGATCTTTTTATTGTTGAGACTTCTCTTTTTATAGTAGCAGTTTTCAACAATATGTCCTATTATACCACAGTTAAAGCATTTGAGAGGAGACTTACCTTTGTATCTTCCACTTCCCTTCTGGAACCTTCTCACAAAATTTGTTATTTCTTCATCAAGGTCGTTATCCCTGTCTTTTGTCTTGTTTATGGCTTTGGCGACTGCTCCATTGTTTTGTTGGTCACTTTTTATACCTATTCTCATTTCATATGCTATAAGAGACCCATGTAATTCATCCATTGTCATTTTGGTCAAGTCCCTAGTTTCTTCAATGATGAAGACCTTAGCATCATACTTCAAGATAATTTATCTCAACACTTTTTGTACAACCAACGATTCATCGAGAACTTCACTTATTCCTCTGATAGCATTAACAACTTCATCAAGTCTAAGAATATAGGTTGCAATATCTTTCTTTACATTCATCTTCAAATTTTCAAATTTTTCTCTATGTCGTTGAAGCTTGACCTGCTTAACTTTTGGATCACCTGCGTAGATTCTCTCGAGTTTGTCCCATACCTCTTTAGCAGTGTTGTAGCCCATCACTTTGCTAGCAATGGTTGTTGCCAATGCTGCTAGAATAACATGTTTGGATTTTGAATTACAACTCATAAGCTTCTTCTCATTTGGATCGGTTGAAGCATTATTTGGGATTACATAGCCATTTACAACTGAGTACCAAATGTCTACTCCCAAAGTTGTTAGGTAAGTTTTCACTCTATCACTACAGTATGCATAATTTCTTCCATCAAATTTTTGAATCTCATTTGAAATGTGCTCATGGTCATCCATCTCTGCTTAGGATTTTCCTTCCAGTGGTTAAACTGTTCTGAAGGCAACCTACTCTAATACCATGAAGATCCACGTACCACCGAAAACAACATGATGTATATTATCCATCCATGGTTGTTGTATCTGCATGTGCATTGTCCTTCATGTCCAAATACTTTCATCAATATTGCGGTCCAAAACCCATGACTAGGGTTGACATCAATGACAACAACCAATCTTCCAACACAATGTTCCACATGTGGGGCTCAAAGTCACCCTAGAAGGGCATGAAGTCACCTCTGGAGTGATTTTTAGATGCAAATTAATTTTATTTTGTCCAAATTTAATGTGTGTAAAAAACTAGTCACGTCGGCCCAGTAATTATTAACTGAAATTAATTTTAAGTTTAATTTTGTATAAATAAGTTGAAAATGACATTCATTTTCATCAAAACTTGTCATTGGAGACAAGAGGTCTGAAAGTTGTGCCCTATTAGGGTTATTGGCTGAAATTCTAAAACCCCACTCTTGTTAAAGGCTCATTTTTGCAACTTGGATCAATTTTTGAAGTTTTATGGTGATCTTGCATGGTATTCTCATGATTATTCTTGGTTCAAGTAAGTGAAATCTACATTTTATCATCTATTCAATGGTTTATTGTATGGTTTTATTTGTTCATACAATATTATGAAATTGCATGGTGTATTTAATGCTTGAAGTAAGAAACTTAAGTTGCTACTTTCTTACTTTTTATTTTCCAACTTTTTCACTAAATTGATCTAGTAATTAGTCAAACCCTAGAGCCCTAAATTGCTAGCACTCTAAGGGTTTGCATTTGGTTATTGTGGAATAAGTTATACTTCATAAAAATGCTAAGAATAGAAAGGTGATAAGGCCTAGAAGTGCCTACACCCTAGCACTTTGTCCCTTGAGGTCAAAATCTAAGAGGACTTAAGTTACTACTTCTCCTAGAATTTTTCCCTCTTAGGATTTTGTGTATTATCATTAATTTGCAGCCTTAGAAGAAGCCTCCCTCCTTGACTCCATTACCCTTGAAAGCACTAGTCCTCTTCTCTTACTTCTTGACAAGACTCAACTCAAACTCTTTCACTTCATACTCTACTGATTTACTAACCTAGCATAGATTACTAGACACTAAGTTTGTTGCCACTAATATCACTGTTACAGCCTTTTCTTAGAAGATTTATCAAGCCTATTAACTAAGTAAACCAACCCACAAATTGCACAAGCCAAAGCACCATCACTTTGAAGCTTTAAACTATCCTTGTTACTATTCTAATGGTTCATTTATGAAGTTGTTATAAATCACTTTGTTGTTGTTGAAAATGTTGCTACAACCACATTTTGCAGCCATTATAAACCCATGCTAACAACTAAACTGCCTACAAACTTGTGCTAGTTAAATTGCTATCATTAAGTGCTAAAAGTGTGTGTTATTGTCATAGAAAAGTACTTTTTTCGAAAGTAGTTTGTTGTTGTTATAGATATTAAAGTATTGTTGTTATAAACACTTTGACAACCCCTTCTAAGTCATTTATTGACTTGTATTTATCTTGAAAATTGTGAGTGAAAAAGCATTATCAAGTTTGCAAGACCCTTGTATCTATTCCTTGCCATCATAAATTGCAACTTTCAAGATACATCGTTGCTACTGTAATCTCATCTTTATTGTATAATACCTTGTTTTGATAGCACATAATTTATTCAAGAAGTCATCGATTATAATTGTTACTACTAACTGTTGGACACATGGACCACACTGAGAGGGGGGTGAATCAGTGTAGGGCTCCTTTCTACAACTTTTCCCTTCACAAAACTTCTTAGTTAGCAATCACCATTTACTCATCACTTATTGTTGTCATTTATAACTAGTTAAATGTGAACATATATCAGCAACATATACCAACAATATATATCATCAATAATTCATCACCACAAGGAACACAAAGAACACAAGATGTATGTACAATTTTCTTTCTATTACAGACTACAATCCTTGGGTTATCAACAACAACTTAATAGAGTTACAACTCCACAAGAGCTCCAACTCTACAATGCAAGACTCAACTTACACAACTCAGCACCAACTGAGAAGAGGAATCAATCCTCAACAGATACCAATATGTCAACAGGTACGTGACATGTCAGTAGTGAATAATGCATATGTATGTGCCCTACCAGTAGTACAACTCGTGTATGTACGCGGCCAGTCTGTACTACAATCTGAGTATGCCTTCTGAGTAATTAGGGTTTTCTCTCTATGAAAAACTCAGATCCTTTGCATCCTTTAGTCACATCTACTTATGTCTTTCATCGTCCAATCTGAACCATAACAAATCATAGCACATCTATGCTCTCCCACAACTCACTCATGCTCCTCAACCATACAATATGAATGCTACTTAATCATGTATAAGAAACCAGTATACTATGGAAATCATATCAGTATTGAACCATAAGAGTGTTGCTCACTCTATCAATCAACCAACATAACCATATGACAACATCCATACCAAGAATTCCTTAAGCATTCACCATACAATAAGCAAGAGTATCTATCAAGACAACTATGTAACCATACCAGAGTTTCTATGGCAGATCAGAGTCCATAGAATGTAGATATGGAACTTGCTTCAAACTTCAAGAACCTGACATTATCTCACACTCAAGTCTCCATTGGCTTCCATGAGAACTTGCAATCCCTCTCTTACTCAGAATAGATCTTCAAGCTATTCTCAAGAGATGATTTTCACAAGAGACCTTTGTTTCTTATTTATACTCTCCAAGTAGCTTCCTTAGAAGCATCTTCTAGGCCACTTTGTCCACATAGCCACTTTGTCGACATAGTCACCTATGTCCAACTTTGCCCAATTTTCCACTTGTCCATTTATCCAATAGCCACTTGATCACTTAACCCATTTTCCTCATTTTAGGGTTAACCTTCTTATAACCACTTTCCATAATTAGAAAGTTCTCCATTTACTTTATTATTTAAATAATCCTCCTTGACTTTGTCAATTCACTTTATTATTTAAATAATCCTCTTTGATTTTGTCACTTCACTTTAATATTTAAATAATCCTCTTTTACTTTGTCACTTTATTATTTAAATAATCCTCCTTGTCTTTTTCACTTCACTTTATTATTTAAATAATCCTCTTTGATTTTGTCACTTCACTTTATTATTTAAATAATCCTCTTTGATTTTGTCACTTCACTTTATTATTTAAATAATCATATTTGACTTTGTCATTTCACTTTATTAAATAATCATCTTTGACTTTGTCACTTCACTTTATTATTTAAATAATTTATTATTTGCAAGCACTTTGACTTATTTAACCTTTTGGGGCTTCAAGCCAACATATGAGGGTCCCCCAACTTCGTAAGGCCATAACTCTCAAACCGTAAGGATTTATGTGACGTTCCACATACCACCGAAAATGGCATGACAAGCACTATCCATATAGGATATTTTCATTGACAAATTCATTGATGTTCATCTCATTATTCCATAATTAATCACGGGTTCTCTAACCATACTACTAGGATAACTCAACCGCAAAGCATCTTCCCGGGAGGGATTTCACCATAAGGGGACCACTTTGGAGTTCACCGCAAAATATCTTCCCGCGAGGGATTTCACCATAAGGGGGACACTTTGGAATTCATCCATTTGTACAACCATGAAAAGACAATAATGATTCATCTTTACATCAATCCAACTACAACTCATTGATCCATATTCATATATGCATACAAGTATGACTCCTCTTGACATCAATCCATTGACATCAAGGTCAGTACATGATCCATCAATCAATACATCAATATACTATGACAATACATTGTTCCTTTGACATCAATAATTTGACACCAATACTTTGGAATCAATGACAACATGATCCAACAATCTCCCCCTTTGGCATTGATGACAATACCAACATTGATTTCAACACCAATCATTGATGGCAACATGTAGACAATGAATTGCTCTACATCAATAGTCATCTCAATCAGATCAATGTGATTATCTCTCCCCCTTTGACATCAATGGAAAAGGGTCATTCTCTCCTTGGGGTTGCTCCCCTTGTCTGAATGCCTTTAATCTTCCTCTAAATAATCTCTCCCATTTTGAACAAGGGATATCACTCTTATGTAATGTTGAATATATATAGCTCATGATCCCCTCGGAACCATGCTTGCATCTATGTGACCAACGCTCCCCCCGAAACCATGCCTCTATCCTCTGCATCTAATAAATATCTCCTCTTGGAATCATGGGAAGAATAATGACTCTTCCTATGGGTATGTCTCCCCCTATCTTCTCTGCAATATGAACAATATGATACCACTGCAATATGCTTCTGCTGCAAATGTTATTGCTCAACCGGAACATATATCAAATTCTCTTTCTATGATGATCCTTGGACCTGTCCATGCATCAAACTCGTGCCATACCATACATCATGAAGAAAAATATATGTCAACAATGAATAGAGAATAATGAACAAAACATCAACAGGGTACATCATGTGCCAACCATGCACAATACCCATGTACATCAACCATGCACATCAATACCATATCATATTCCATAATATATCATCAATGGAGTGCATCAACCATATGCCTCTACCAACATGCCAACAATGTGCCTCAAACAAGTGTCATATCACTCATGATATGCCTCTACCAAGAACCAAGTGCCACAATCATGTATCTTAATCAATGAAATGTCTCAACTATATCATTCCATATATCATGTACCAAAGTATATGCTAAACAAGTAATACCAATGGTGTAATTTAGCCAAGTAATATCATCCACAAACATATATCATCTATGAGTGCATCAACATTGCACTAAACATGTATCACCACTTGTACCAAACAAGTGCATCAATCATGCACCGATACCACAACAAGATGAACTACAATCAATATGTGTCCTCATGCATGTATGCCATATCCACCATAAAACATGTGTCAATCATATTGCTAGTAGGTGCATCTAACAATGTACCAAAAGTGTACCAATCATGCATCAACTATAGATCAAGATATGACTCATCAATGATGTACACTATGACCACCTGATCAACTCATCAACTACATGTCCCACTATGTAGCCCATCCTCATGTCAAATGAATGCACCAAGATATCCAACAAATATGAATCTCACAATACATCATAAGATATATCAATGGAGCTCAAATAAGTACCAGCCATGTACTCTAAATTATCTGCCTCAACCATCATTCACTTTAGCAAATACTAAGCATGCAAAACTATATGTATTAGAAGTGTGCCTCAATAGATCAATGACATATCTAGCTAGCATCAACATGATATATCTCATAACCAAAGTGTCATAACTTCACTGCCACAACCAACATTGTTCTTCAGCAAAGAAATGTCTCAATCCACACTCTAGGGTCAGTACCATGCGTCTAAGATAGTCTTTCAACACTCAACCATATGTCATCACCATACATACATCAATTATGTATGCCAACATGTAATAATGAAAACATGCAGCAAACAATGTCAGACCCTGCAACAAACCATGTCAGAACCTGCAACACAGAGTTATACCACTATACAATGTTGCAACTCATGTGCATGCCTTTTTCCCAAGCCTCTTTTACCACAGATACGTGGCCTGCTGCATAGACAACTCATGTATGTACGCGACCTAGTCATAGGCCAACTCGCGTATGTACGTGACTATTACCATTGTAACCCATGTATGCTTCTGAAGATGACAAATTTGAGCTTCCCTTAAGGCTTACATTCTGCTCTGGTTGTTCAGTCTTATTTACCCACTTCTGAAGGTGTCCCTGCTTTTCAGAACTTGATCTCTGAGCTTCCATATTTTCAAAAATGTCTTCCTTCCTAACTTCATGCCTTATTCTAGTCATGCTATATGAAGTCCTCATCATGGTATTTTTCTTGTGTTCCATCAATCCTGGGATTTGTGGCCAAATCCACTACAGTTGTAGCATCTCATGCTGTGACAATGAGAAGAAATATGTCCTACTTGATTACATCTCCGACACCTTAAGGTGTTATGAAATCTTTCACTATCTTTCCTTGCATAATATCTACATTCCAAAGCTTTGTGACCATATTCATTACATGAGTAGCATTGACCATGAAAAACATTTTCATACCTTTTCTTTGGTATCCATCTTGAAGGTGTCTTGAATTTGCTTTGAGATGTAAGGATGGCTTCTTGATGTCTTCCTTGCTTTTTTCTTTTGAAACTTTCCTTGCCTTGTGTAGATGATTGACTTGCAACATTATGTCCATCCTTTGAGAGTGAGGGAGTTACCTCATGCTTCTTTTAAGTGCTTGCTTCAACATGTGTAGCTTCTTTGTTGTATCCAAGACCTGATTTATCATTTGGTGATCTTTGACTATCCAAGATCTCATTCAAGATTGTTGAGCTATTCAAAAATTTGTTTGACTTCTCTACTTTCTTTCTAAGATCAACAACTTCAACTTCCAACTTATGACATGACTCTTCCTTTTCATTTACTTGATTCTTTAATAGTTCCTCTATCCTTTTGGATTCTTCAATTTGGGTCTTGAGATGGACATTATCTTCAAGACTTTTGCTAATATCATCATATACCTTATTATGTTCTTCTATTTCATTCCTTATTCTTTTGATCTCTTCTTCATTTTCTTCTAGTTGAGTCTTTTTACTTTCTTCCTGTTCCTTGAGAATTTCCTTTAACTTCAAGATATGCCTTTGATTCTTTTTAAGAAACTTTTTATTGTTCTCAGAAAGATAGTTATATTCTATGTAACAATGGTCATAGTTATATTCAAATAGACCCCATTCAACTTTCATTTTAAGATCTGATAGTTCTTCTTCTACTTCTTCCATGGGATAACTATCGTCTAATTCTACACATACTATCTCTAGATTTTATTCTCCACTTGTAGAGAAATATTCAACATCATCACATTTTGAAATAATGCAATCATGGGATTTTGGAGATTCTTTACCTTCATTGATCTTGATGGAATTATCTTCAAGGTCTTCCTTTTTTCTTTGGTATGTCTTCTCTAGCTTTAGCCATAGATACTTGGCGAAAGTGTAGTGTCTCGTGCTCTCTTTGATAGAACTTGAGAGTCCACTAAGAATGGTCTTGAGAGCCAATGCATAATTCTTCTTTTCTTCCCTTTGAGCTTCAAACTTTGACTTGTTCTTCAAAGGAACTGATCCACCAATAGGTTCTTTCCAAACACCCGCTCCTATTTCCTTCGAATGCACTTTCATTTCTATTCTCCATGTAGAATAGTTTTCCTCATCAAGGATTGGAACTTCATCATCCATTTGTGTGTCCATGGATTTCCTCCAAGCTTGTTAAGCCTTATAGTGAAGTCTTTCTTTGATACCAATTGTAGGACACACCGACCACACTGAGAGGGGGGGTGAATCAATGTAGGGCTCTTTTCTACAACTTTTCCCTTCACAAAACTTCTTAGTTAGCAATCACCATTTACTCATCACTTATTGTTGTCATTTATAACTAGTTAAATGTGAACATATATCATCAAAATATACCAACAACATATATCATCAATAAGCCATGACCACAAGGAACACAAAGAACACAAGATTTATTTACAATTTTCTTTCTATTACAGACTACAATCATTGGGTTATCAACAACAACTGAATAGAGTTACAACTCCACAAGAGCACCAACTCTATAATGCAAGGATCATCTTACACAACTCAGCACCAACTGACAAGAGGGATCAATCCTCAAGAAATATCAATCTATCAATAGGTACACAACCTATCAGTAGTGCAACACGCATATGTACGCACCCTACCAGTAGTACAACTCGAGTATGTACGTGGCCAGTCTATACTACAGCCTGCGTATGCCTTCTGAGTAATTAGGGTTTTCTCTCTATGAAAAACTCAGATCCTTTGCAGCCTTCAGTCACATCTACTTATATCTTTCATTGTCCAATGTGAACCATAACCAATCACAACACATATATTCTCTCCCACAACTCACTCATGCTCCTCAACCATACAATATGAATGCTACTTAATCATGTATAAGAAACCAATATACTACGGCAATCATATCAGTATTGAACCATAAGAGTGATGCTCACTCTATCAATCAACCAACATAACCATATCACAACAACCATACCAAGAATTCCTTAATCATTCACCATACAATAAGTAAGAGTATCTATGAAGACAACTATGTAACCATACCAAAGTTTCTATGGCATATCTGAGCCCATAGAATGCAGATCTACAACTTGCTTCAGACTTCAAGAACCTAGCATCAGCTCACACTCAAGTCTCCATTGTCGTCCATGAGAACTTGCAATTTGTTAAGCCCTAAATAGTGGCTCATTACCCCTTAATTGGGGCATATTACATTAGTAATGTTATTTTATTTATGTCATATTTAGTTCATTAGTTGTAATTATACCTCCTAGCCTCCTATATATACCAAGGAGACATTTTCATTTGGAATCATCTTGTAATTAAACATTTATGTGGGAATAAGGAGTTTTCCCCCTCAAAGAGGCTTATTATCTGAATTTCTCTCTTTTTCAAGGCGTTGAGTACTTATTCTGAGGCTTTTCTATGCTATACTGATATTTGGTTCTTAACATATGGTATCAGATCTCAAGGTATTGGGGTTTCGCTGCTACATCTGAGACACCTTGGAATTTTCACTATAACTTTTTTTTCTACTATGATATATTTAGTAAACAGATCAAGGTAAGTTGGGTTAAAATTTCAGCTCCTGAGGCCTTATACTTTCAGAGATACAACCTTTATAAGATAGGGTTATGGAATCATCTTGAAATCAGTCATTGCGGAATTTTCGCTATAAAATTGTTTCTGTAATGTTTCAGACTCTGAAATATAGAGGATATTCACAGAAATTAGTAAGGTATCTGTGGTAACAATTTCATCTTCTGGGTCATCTTATATTTGTATATACAGCCTGTGGAAGATAGGGTATCTGACTAGTCCTATTGACTAGTATCAATCAAGTGTTTCGGGTAAAATAATCATAACTGCTTCCTAGAGTATCCAAATTGAGTGAGACTAGTTGCATTGGATAATGGACAGACCGTAGTAGTTCTGGTGCGAGTTGCAGAATTTTATAACAATTATTTTGTGTGGGGCACGCTATACAAGTGACATCTCCTGGAAAGGAAAACAATCAGCAAGTTGTGGAGAAGTTACCATAAATTACACTTGGCACATCCAATTTTGATCAGACATGTGGCATTGCAAAGAATAAATATCAAAGACCTACAAAAAAAAACAAATGATACTCAGAAGGGACGAAATTTTGGAGATACAATAAAAGGAAGATTATCTAGCAGAACCACCTCAAAATAAAGGTTTAAGGTTTTAAGGTTTGTATATCCAGCACCAGAGTTTCACGTAATGATTGATGATGGAGGAACTATCAATTGCTCAAGAAAATGAAATAAGATCAATCTTACTATGGGGGAATATGTAATGAACAGTCCAATGATTTCTATACCCATGGGTGGTGCTGAAGTTGTACTAGGAATGCAATGGTTACAATCAATAGGAACAATTGCTTTTAATTTTCAAGAACTTTTCATGAAATTTTCATTGGAAGGAAAAGAAATTGAGTTAAGAGGTATCACAGGGAAACACGGTAAGGTGATAAGCTCTAATGGCATGAAAAAATTATTGAAAAAAGGGCATCAAGGGGTTATTGCACAACTATGCTCACTAGATGTTCAAACATCTAATCCATCTATTCCTCTAGATCTCCAAGGGATCATTGATAAGCATTCAAAAGTATTTGAAGATATTCCCAAAGGTCTTCCACCCACTCGAAATCATGATCATGATATTCACCTAATTCCTGGGAGTGTTCCTCCTAACATCAGGCCATACAGATACCCTTATCCCAGAAGAGTGAAATTGAGCGCATGGTTGAAGAAATGTTAGAGGCTGACATTATTAGACCTAGCCAAATTTCTTACTTTACACCGATGGTAATGGTATTCAAGAAAGATGGCTCATGGCGTATGTGTCCAGATTATAGAGAGCTCAACAAGATCACTATTAAAGATAAGTTTCCCATTCTCATCATTGATGAATTGTTAGATGAACTACATGGAGCAATCTATTTCACA
>ML797179.1:268370-302160 GCA_009831015.1 Picea engelmannii | reverse complement strand
CAAAACTCATAAGCCTACAGCTTATACAAAACTTGGCTCACCAGCCTATAGAACATATTTACAATTCTTTGCATATAACATGATCTGTAACGGGGCTCGGCCTTGGGGACACTACAAAGATAATAGATGATTTGCAACGAAGAATTTGAAAGCCCATGAGTGGAGAATCTTCAGTAAAAGGAGAAGGAGGAGGTGAAGGTGGTGGACCTTCAGAACCCCCTTCACCATCCTCATCATTATCCTCTTCTAAGGCAAGTGAAAATTATTCTCATAAAAAGAAGTCCTCTAAGAATTCTGATCATAATTTGCCTTTATTAAAATTGGATGTTAAGTTTGAATTAGTGACCAATGATGGAGAATTGAATGCCAAGAAACTGGACAACTGGATCAAGAACATAGAGGTATATTGCAGGGTTCAAAAGATCATGGAAAAAGTTGTAAAGATATAGTTAGTTTCTCTTTGACTAAGTGGCACAGCCTTAATATGTTGGGAGAGTAATATGCAATTTGATCTTATTCAAAAGGGTAAAGTAATTTCCTCTTGGGATAAATTTACCAAGGATATAAGAAAAAAATTCCATCCACTGACTTAAAAGAAAATGACAATGATAGAATGGCATCATATAAGGCAGGGTAAAGGCCAGAATATTCAAGCATATACACATGAGTTTAAAAAGAAGGAATTATCATTAGGAATTTCGTTGTATACCCATGAAACTCTTCTAAAGTGTATTTGTGGCATGCACTCATATCTTTGTCACATTATATTAATGTTTAACCTTACTAACATTGATAAAGTGTCAGTACAAGCTACACATCTAGAGGCTATTAAGGGTAAGCATCTAGTCGAAGATAAGAAGACATACAATTTTGAAAAGAAATCGAAAGGTAAATGGAAGAGTAAGAAATCAACTACAGTAAAGCAAGTTGAGGGAATACCTAGATGTTCACACTATAAGAATGAGGGACACGAGGAATCATAGTGTTGGAAAATGCATCCATAATTATGATTGAAGAAGTTTAAAGATAAAGGGAAGCAAAAAATTGTTGCATTAGCTCATAAGGATCTTGGGACATATTTAGGAGATGAATCAAAGATCATGGCAATAGGAAGCAAAGGTATATCAACTATCAATTCTAATTCTTCAGTTCAATCTGCCAAATTGAAAAGTGATACTAATCAAAAGAAGAGAAGATAGCTTTTCCATGTCAAATCTATAGTCAAGCATACAAAGGTACAAAGGTAGATACTTTATTTGACAGTGGATCTCAAGTTAACTCAATATATGAATCAATTGTTAAGAATCTGGGTTTGAAGAGGACACCTCACAAAAATCCATATCCATTAGGTTGGGTGTGTGAATATGCCAAGTTGTAGGTAATGAAACAATGTAAGATCATATTTGCAATTACAACTACGTTCTTTGACGAGGTTGAGTTAGATGTTGTGCCTCTTGACATTTTCAGCATTGTCTTGGGTAGTCCATATCTATTTGACAGGAAGGTCATATTCTATTGTGTAGAGAATAAATATCATCTTTTCAAAAACGAAGTTGAGTATATTTTCAGATCTCATCATATCAAAATTAATGTTTCTTTAGTGAGCATAGGGTAAATGAAGAGACCCATGAGCGCAAGTAAATCTTTTGTTCTCATGATAGTGAAATAAAAAGAAGAAGATATAAAAGATGCTTTATTAGGTTGTGATCCAAATCACAAACAAGAGTTGTTCAAAATCGTATCTAACTATGATGAGTTATTTCAAGAACCAACAAGGTTTCCTCCTAAGAGGGAGGTTGAACATGAAATATATTTGCAGCGGGATGCTCCTCTTCCAAGCATTGGAATGTATAGGTCATCAGTGATCGAGAATGCATAAATTAAGAAGCAAATTCAAGAGTTGCTCGATAAAAGAATAATCAGTCCAAGCTCCTCTCCATGTGGTTCTCCTATTGTATTAGTTCCAAATAAATATGGAACGTGGAGGATGTGTATTGATTTCTGAGCACTGAACAAGATAACGGTAAAGAATCGTTATCATCTTCCCATAATTAATGACTTATTGGATTAATTAAAGAATGTTGTTCATTTCACTAAATTGGACTTGAGAAGTGGTTACCATCAAATCATAATTGCAGAAAGCGACATATGGAAAACTACTTTCAAGACAAAGCAGGGGTTGTTTGAATGGTTAGTCATGCTATTTGGGTTATGCAACGCACCTGCGACATTCATGAGGGAAATGAATGATGTATTCAGGCCTTACATAGATGATTTTGTTATCATCTATCTAGATGATATATCAAGATATTTAGTTGAAGATGGGAATATCATATAAAGTATGTCAAGACAGTCTTTGAACTCTTGAAGAAGGAGAAGTTGTATATCAAAATGTCTAAATGTGGATTTGGAAAAACTTCTCTGGTATGTTTAGGCTACATTGTAGGGAATGGTGAACTAAAGATAGACCCTCCAAAGTAGAAGTCATTGTGAAATGGCCCAAGCCAACTACTATCACAGAAGTCAGGATCTTCTTAGGAGTAGTACAATACTGGAGGAAATTCATTACTAATTTCTCTTACATAGCAACTCCTCTACATGCATTAGCAATTGTAAAACAGGTCTTTCAATGGGGAGGAAAGTAGCAGAAAGCCTTTGATACATTGAAGGAAAAGATAAGCACCGCACCGGTTTTGGCTCTACCATATCTACAATAACCATTTCAGATTCAAACCAATGCAAGTGAATATGCCATGGGAGTAGTCTTGATGCAATGAGGTAAACCTATATTTTATCATTCTGAGACTTTTACTCAGTTGTGATTAACTATCCAACATATGACAAGGAATTATATGTGTTTGTACAAAGTGTGAAGAAATAGAAGCATTACTTAATGGGAAATTAGACAATAATTCATACAAATCATCAACCATTACAGTATTTGCAACCACATACCAAGCTACAAAAATCACGACATTTGAGGTGGATGGGTTTCTTACAATAGTTTCATTTGGTAATCAGGTATAAGATAGGTACTCATAATAAGGTTCGAGATATGTTGTCAATACTACTGATTAATGCATCCACAATACTCGGGTATAATCCTTTATCTCATGAAATCTATGTTGAACATTATGCTAAGGATGAAGATTTTAAAGATGTGTATGAAATATTAACTCATGGTAATCACGAGTCAGATATTATATGCATGAAAATTTGTTATATCATCTTGGAAAACTTTGTATACCCATAGATGAAAGAGTAAATGTAATAAGAGAAGCTCATACATCTCTCATTTTTTGTTATTTTGGGTTGGTAAGACAGTAGAACATTTACAGAGATATTTGTATTAGCCTCGAAAGAATGAAAAAATCTCCAAGTATAACAAAGGGTGTGTTATGTGTGCCACAAGCAAGCCTAGAAATAGAAAGTTGGGATTATATGCACCACTTTTTGTACCTTCTCAACCATGGGAAAGTGTATCCATGGATTTCGTAGGGGGTTTGTCGATATCAGGGACAGGTCATGATTATCCATATGTCGTCGTGGATAGATTCAATAAGATGTGTATTTTGATTCCACACAAAAAGCAGGCCACAATTGAACAAACGATAGTGTGTTCTTTGGTAATGTATGGGTTCATTTTTCACTTCCTACATCTATTATATCATATTGAGACTCTCACTTTTTGGGAAAGTTTTGGTATCATTTATGGGATCTCATGGACACTAAGCTAAATAAGAGCACAAATTTTCATCGGTAAATAGATGGACAGACATAGGTGGTAAATAGAACAGTGGTACATCTACTTCAAGGGTACTATAGCAAACATCCTAAGATATGGGATGAAGATTTACCTTATGTAAATCATGCCCATAATCATTCCATGCATTCTTCTACTCAGAAAACGCCTTTTGGAGTATGTTTTGGGTACTTGCCTAAATCAACTATGGAATTTGGTTTTGGCGAAACAAGTAAAGTAGATGGATAGGATGATACATATAAATCTAAAAGGTTCATTCAAAGAATTGACCAGGTACATCAAACATTACAGGAACAATTGGAGAAAAGTCAAGCCAAATATAAGGCGAGGTATGACAAACATCGGGTTGATCATTAGTTTGAAGTTGGTGATCAAGTATGTTTACATATTAGCAAGGATAGAATGAAAGGTGAAGGTAAAAATCTAAGGCCAATCCAATATGGTCGATTCAAGATCTTGGAGAAGATTCGTAATAATGTCTTTCGTTTAGATATACCATCCTACATGCAAATGTATTCAGTGGTAAATGTTGAGAATTTGAAGCTTTATAAGCCTCCTATGATTATGGATGAAGATGAAAGTATTCAGGTTCCAATAGTTGATGATTTTTCTCCAGAATATTTGGATGAGCTACAGGAAGATGTTATTCTCGGTAGAAGGATTAGGACTTCACAACGAGGTGATGTGGAATATCTTTGAGTTGGTCTTAAGGGAGTAAAACCAAGTCAAGCAAAATGGATGGAGATTGAAAGGGTGAGGGAACTCTACCATCACTTATTTGTTGAGAAATAAAAACTTTTGGTGGTCCAAAAGGCTTCCAATAGGGAGGGATGATCCAAGAGGATCTAGGAATGCTCATAGAGGTCCAAGAGGATCCAAAATGTCCACAGAGGTTCAGAAGGGTTAAGAAATGCTGAAAATTTGATCATCACAAATGCTCTCGAAAATGCCATCAAGGCATAGAGCTCGATGGTAACTTTACAACAATGCAAACATCGCCTCAAACAAAGTTCGTATGCAAAAGATATGGCCGATCAAAGTTCAAGTCAACTAGGTCAAAGGTGAAAGTCAAAGGGGTCAAAGGTGACATGTGTCACCACTTAAAGGGTGACACATGGCACAACCATATAACCATACAAATATGATGTGGCCACACCCCTGGGTGCCATGTGGCATGACCATACACTGATTGAGCATGTGATAAGGCATGCCGTACATTGGCTTAGACCAATCGTGTGATGACACATCGTAGAGATAAGACACTGAGAGGATACCATGTGGTAGCCTCCCATTGGCCAATTATGGATAATATTTATCAAAGGCATGGGATTCGGCGGGGGTCGAACTCACGACCTCCCATAACCTTACCCATCATCTCTTACCATTGTGCCGCACACATCAAAATTAACAAGTATATGGTCTTATTTTTACTTAAGGTTGAAGTATGGTATAATTGGACGAAAATAGGAACGAGGGCCTAGCCATCGACCCATATTCCACGGTTATATGTTATATAATGTGACCTCCAAATGTTCGCGCTACATTCGTTGGAGGCTTGAACTATATACCTAAGAATAACCCAAAGTTTATATATATATATATATATATGTGTGTGTGTGTGTGTGTGTGTGTGTGTGTGTGTGTGTGTGTTGATGGGGGAAGGTCTGCGTATTTGAACCACGACCTTTCCCCCATAACCCAACATTTTAACCATTAGACCATACCTTGCAGTTTGTTACAACAAACCAACAACTTTGTATTTAATGTTGTGCCATGGAATTCGAGAAGGAGGTTATGGCCCGTGCCGTATTTAATGGGTGTGGGGCACAAAACGAAGGACACACTCATTAATATGACGAGTATGGTCTCATAGTTCGCGCCAAGGGAAATAGGGCTTTGAGGTTGCATCATAAAGCATGCCGAGAGGTCCCTTGACAGAATTGTATGAAATTTATACTCATTTTCACAATTTTTTGCAAAGAATCCAATGGTGGACTCTACTTTTGGGTTTGAGCAACACAGAAAAAGGTGATTGTAGAACACAAACATTTGAGCATTAATAAATATGTCTCTATTGGAAGCGGACCTAAAGATGTAGCCCAAATTGGGTGAACTCCATTATCAAACTTGTGTATGTGATATTATCATTGTTGTTCATTTTGTGTTGAGTTATTTCCAAGTTATTTATCTTCAAAGTGTATTTGGTTAGATACATATTTCACATATAAGTTTCAAACACTCAAGTGATCATTATTATTTAGAAAATCAAGTAGATGTTTATATGTATTTAAAAACTAATCAACATCTAAGGATTTTTCAGATCACCCAAATCCCATACTTTCGTTTTCATGCAGAATCTCAGCCTCTCGCCACCTACTCCATAGAGGTCCAATCCCCTTCTGTCCTAGAAGATATTAGTTCAGTACCCCACAGTTCCCTAAACCGTGTTTCATACTCGTGGATGTTCACAACTCTCTCATCCCATCGCTGAGTGAACAACTGCCATGCATCTTCCACTTTGTTGATACGAAGGGGCACCCTTCAATGGCTCGCCAATAGCCCTTCTCTTAGCCATCATCATGGGACCTCCTCTAGCAACAATGAGGCTATATTAATTCCATATATCCAACCTCGTTGCTACTACCTACCTTCTCACATCTTTCCATGGAACCTTGATTGTCTAGAAGAAAAATGACTGAGGCTTTCTACTTGGCTTGCTCCAAATAGAACAAACATACAAGTATAGAATTATGATGCTCTCTTTGGAGGGAATGCCACTTCTTGTTTGTGGTCAGTGGTGGATGGTGGGATTTAAACAAATTCCTCATTCACCTCCATAGACAACAACAAAGGTTCCAGGTCGAGCATGTGACTGCATGCACTTCAAATCCATATTTTACCATGTGGCCTACTTGATCCATCCTAGGACCTTGGTAGTATTTCTACTACAACTCGAATAAATGATTTTCTCTTACTCAGGCCAGGTTGTAGTCATAGCTTGTTTTAAAGAATGATGATTTGATCTTACTCCAACTGTACACCTTCAGAACTTACAGTAGTTGGCTCGAGGATGAGCTGAATAATAAAGGTGGGGTTCTGTTGGTACCCAAAGTTTTTGGTTTAAATCACGCGCTCACAAACAAAGTTGTGCGTGCACATTCCAAGTTTTGTCCAAGTTTTACATGCAGTATCATGAGAAGTGCATGCCAGATTGAATTTTGTCAGTTGCGTGCCAAGCTTAAATTTTACCAAGCATGCATTGGTTCGAGTATTGTTAGTTGCACCAGAAATCAAGAAGATGTCTGTAAGAATCAAGAAAGGAATCATCCATAAATCTCCTCGAATGATTACTTCCAGCAACACAAGGGATCTTGGGACAACCAGAGGATGAGTTGGCCATGCAGTTAAGATTAGCTTTATGCAAAAAGCCTATGTGGAGCACTGACATGTGCAAGAAGTGTGTGAGGCAGTTCATCGATAGAGCAAGTGGAGCAGAGTAAGCATAAGTAGAGCTCCAAATCACATAAAACTATAAAAGGCAACAACAATAGTAGAAGAAAAGGTTGACAAGTTAGCAAGAAAGTGGGTTAGAGAGTTGGATAATACATAGAGTCATTCATGTCGAGCTCGCTATGATTCTATTGTAATAGTGTACTACTTTTGAATATACACATAGTTTTTCATAAATATGGAGTATGAAGAGGTCTCACATTGCGCACTATGTTGTGCCTTTATGTATTAGTTTAAGGAAGATACATATCTATATTTCCATAAAGTACAACTTTGCTTAATGTGTATTGTATATCTATGTTGAATGGAATGATAATGTTGAGGCAATTATGATCTACCTTGTGTCCATCCTATGTTATTTGAATATGGTTGTATATTGTTTTACTTATTAGTCCTCATGAGCTACCAGATATGAATTTCACATATACCAGTCGAGATGGACAGTTTTATGTTTAGCCTTCATCATCCTCATAAGACCTTATGGTCTCTGCATGTTGGGTGAGACTTTTCTCGGCCTTGGCCGAGGATTGGTATGTCAATGCTTTGGGGTTGTTGTTGGTCAACTTTGGATAAACCCTGGGTATAAAACCCCAAGCGTCAGGAAGGACGTGTGCAAGCGTGAAATGATCCAACAAAGATCATAGCCTTATGGTTGCAATTGGGAGACAAGAATACAATTTTTTTCATCATTTTACCAATGAAAGAAAGGCATCAAATACTATTTGGTCCAAAGACATAATGGATGGTTTAAAATCAACCTCTTTTGAGGAAATTGTGGAGGAAGGAATTGTACTTTTCAAAATCTTGTTCAAAGTAGACCTAATAACAATAATTGACACAATTCTCTAAGTTGTGAGCGTCTTCCCCAATTTTATTGATCAAGAAGTAAATGAAAGTTTGATGGAAGAAATAACCAAAGAAGAGTTGTGGAGCACATTACAAAGTTTTCAGAAGTATAAGAGCCTAGGACTAGATGTTCTAACTGTTGAATTCTACACAAGATGTTTTGACATTCTGGGTGAGGACCTTTTAAGAGTGGTGGAATACTCCATAACCTCAAAACATATTCTAGCACCATTCGATGTTACTTTATTAGCTCTAATGCAAAGACAAACAACCCCCAATATTTCGATTAGTTTAGACCTATCTCTCTCTACAACAACATCTAGAAATACTTTCAAAATCAATAGCAAACATATTGAAATATTTTATTTCAGAAAACATCTCCTTTGAGCAATTTGTTTTTTTCCAAGGGAGATAGATCCACTAGAGTATTAGGATATCTCAAGAAGGTTTACACTCCATCCACACTGGAAAACAAAGGGAAATCAATTTTAAGATGGATTTATCCAATTATTTTGATAGAGTTAGTTGGCTCTACATCAGGTTCCTTCTAATACATATGGGTTTTGCTCACTCTTTTGTAACTTAGATCATAAATTGCATCAATACTACCTCCTTTTCTTTCTTGATAAATGGATCGACCTCCCCCTTCTTCAAGTCCATACATGGCATTAGACAAGGATGCATGCTTCCCCCTTGCTCTTTCTTCTAGTTTTCGAGAATCTTAGTAGGTTGATCCACAATGCTTTCACTACGCGTTGGTTAAAAGGTATTCAAATTAGTGCAAATTTTTCCTTATCACGCCTACTATTTGTGGATAATATACTAATCTTTTGTGAATGGAGAACATTTTATATAGAGTAGTTAAAGAGCATTCTGAATATTGTTTTAAGGAAACAAGAATGTCTGTTAACATGGAAAAGTCTTCTTTGTACTCCTAGGGCTTGTTAGATAAGGAGAAATAACACATGTCTAAAACCTTGGGCCTATAGTTAAAGGATATCGACGATGGAATGAATTATTTAGGCTTTTCTCTCGAGGAAAAAAACTACAGAAAAGAGGATTGGCTTTGTCTACTTGCCAAAGTAGAAAAACACATCCACTCTTGGTGCAATTGATGGCTCTCCAGAGCTGGGTGGCTAGTTTTGTTAGAATTAGTAGTCGAAGCCATCTCGGTCTATTGGACTTCCCTAGGCTAGGTTCCAAAACTTATATTAGGAAAAATGAACGAGTTATCATACATATTTTTGTGGTTTGTCTTAGAGGATAAGAAATCTCTAGTGCTATTTTATTGGAAATGCCTCTCGGTGCCAAAATATCTGGGTGGACGGGGGCTAAAAAAACATCCATCTTTTCTCAAAAGCTCTCACATCTAAGAATGTTTGGGGGGATAATCGAAGGGTTTGGATTATGGCCATAGGTAATAAAGGAGAAGTATTTTCCCTCAGACATTCTCATTGACTTGATAGGAAAACCATATAAAAATTCACAAAATGGATCAATTATATGGAAAGCTTCAATTAACGCTTTCCCCTTATTGAAAAGTGGCTCATATGGAAAGTTGGTAATGGAGCCAACATTCTCATCGACAAGGATTTGTGGGTAGGATGCAACAACAAACACTTATTTCCACAGCTTCTTATTCAAATCTTAAATCAAGGGGGCTTCTTTTTCCTCAACCAAATAGTCCAAAGAGAACTACAAACATATCATCCCCTTTGGCTTCGGTGGCAGAAGGTTGGTTTGGATGAAAATCATGCTCCCCAATGGTCGGACTACCTAAACAAAAGGTTGGTTTGGATGAAAATCATGCTCCCCAATGGTCGGACTACCTAAACACACTAAAGAACTCCCTGGTATGTCCTTTGGATCAAGTAGATAGATTGATATAGTCTTTCAACCCAATTGGAAGGTACATGCGGAACATCTTGGATATTATACATTGTTGCATAACACAAGTGAGGCCTTTTCCCCATGGTGGAGGAAAACCCTCAATGCTCGACAAAATTAAAACTATTTATGTGGCTTCTCCTACTAAACAAAAATCCCACCTAGGAGAATCTACAAAAGAGGAATTTTGCGGGTCCTAGCAGATGGCCCATATGCAAGAAATAATGTGAAATCACTCCACATATCTTCTTAAATTCCTTGTTCTCCTAGATGACCCATATGCAAGAAAGAATGTGAAATCACTCCACATATCTTATTAAATTCCTCGTTCTCCTACTGGGTTTAGGGAACCTTCACCGATTGATAGGGATTGGATTGAGATCCAAATATTGTAAACATCAAATATCTCCTCCTAATTACTATTTGGGAACATGACTAGCGTGAAATCATGATACTTTTGAAGGCGTTGACCCTTTTTCTACTAGACCTGCCTTGAAAAGTCTAGCTATTTTGGAATATTTTCCACAAATCAAACCCTAGTCCCATCCTCCAACACGACTTGATCCATTTATTCAGAAAAACCTCCATTGTGCCTTCTTTGATGGTGTTGCATAGGGCTCACCAACCAAAGGGGTAGTCGGGGACATTATTTATCTTATAGAGTACTCCTCCATCTCTTTCTCGGCCAAAGGGGCAATCGGGGACATTATTTATCTTACAGAGGACTCCTCCATCTCTTTCTCGGTGAGTCTGGGCGAGGCTTCAAACAACCTCACCATCTCTTTCTCGGTGAGTCTGGGCGAGGCTTCAAACAACCTCACTAAATTCATGGCATTAAAACTCTTGCTATTGTTGGCCAAAGAAAAATGAATCTCACAGTTAAATATATATGGGGACTCCTTGTTTGTTGTAAACTACATGAATGGATCCCACTCTCTTCACAACTACACACTACAACCACTCTTTGAAGTTGTCAAAAGATCACTCTCATTTTTCCCTCGTGTTTCGTTTACACATATCTACAGGATTTGGAATGAGGAAGCAGATCATCTCTCCCTCTCCAAACCTGTATTGGATATGGACCAAGGTGCATGTAAAGTCTAGGAAAAGGGCTCCCAAGGATCCTTATATTTTCTCCACAACACTTGGCTCGATGTCTAATTAGTTCTTTCACCACCTATTTAAGAAATTAAGTTGATTTGAATTAGATAATTCTAGACTATATTGAGCACTCTTTTAGTAGAACTATTTTGAAGATGAAAATGGTTGTTTTCAATAACACATTTTATGTTTCAGGACTAATTTTCAGGACATGGAATTTTGATATATAATGGCCTAAGCTAGAGCATTTTTTGCATCTCATAGCCAGAAGAATGACAAGGGCATCTCTTCATGTAATTTTGTGCGGTATATGAATAAAATTATTTGTTTTTTTCACTATAAAAAAATGAAGTCAAAAAGAATTTTCACAAATCTAACACCATTACAATAATTTATTATATGGTAAAAACAAAAACAAAGTTCATATATTTTTTACAATATTTATCATATGGTAAAAACAAAAACAAAGTTCATATATTTAAGATTGTTTACTTTTGAAAGATATGTGCATAGTTTGATATATGGTGGCATACATGATCTCATCATTATTATTCGTTTTTAATCTCAATTTTAACTTTGTTTTTAATCCCAAGTTTAACTAATCAGAAACTTATAGACTACCTAAATTAGAGTATTTACCAATATTTTAAAATAAGTCAAAAAAAAAATCACATATAAACAACCAAAAAAAACAAAAATGAAAGTATTTACCAATCTCTTAAAATAAGTCTGAAAGCATTAACAAAATCTGTGAACTACTTTGCAGCGATTATCCTTACCATATGCTTGTGATTATCTCAATGGCATTCATATAAACTGCACAAATACATTTTTAGTGTGCCTTTACAACATTGGTGTTTCCCATCGGTTCTTATAAAGTATGCATAAAGGTGTAGTACTTGTCCACTTAAAACACACTTGTGTTATGTACACTCATATAAATGACATTTATTGACATCTCATATACATATCATTATTAGCCATTTGCCTTGAAAACTGTAAGGAAACGTGGGAAGACTTTTTGGTCAGAGTTTGCGAATTTGAACGTAACACTAATCCATAATTTATAACATATAGTTTAGCATCCTTGTCACAAAAATTGTGCATATACATAATATTTACATGTAATTTTTGCATTTTAATGGTGTTCAAATATAGTAAACAAAATATAAAACTAAGCATGTTAAATTTTTTTATTTCATTTTGTGAAATTTGGTGATAAATGGTTAGATTTGTAGATTTGAGTGATTAAATTTGTATAATCAAAGTATCTAGAGGTTTTTCAACAAGTTGAATTCATTTATATATTCAAAAATATAATTTAAATAAGTTAAACAATAAAAAATAATAATTTTGTCCAAATTTACATCCCCCAATTCTAACTAAACCTAGAAAATTTAACCAAAACCTAAAACTATATTAAAAAAACATGATAAAGATAGATGAAACAGTCATCATCGCTACACTTCGACTATCATTCACTCATTTCATTGATTACAAAATTGAATTATTGGCGTGATGTAATGGTAGAGACGAGAGGGTAGATGCACGAGATTGAGGGTAGATGCACGAGATGCACGATATTGACGTTAGCATGCGTATCACGGCAATGCGACAAAGAAATTAATGTCGATACCTTGTGGAGGAGCCACGCAACTCACTTCGGCACGGCTTTAATGTATACCCGTACACATGACAGCCCACTGCATAAAATCTATACTTTCTCACAACTAATGAAAAACAAACGTACTATATGCATGACAGCCCACTGCATAAAATCTATACTTTCTCACAACTAATGAAAAACAAACGTACTATATGCATCGTTGAAGAGAAATCTTAGGTTACAGAGGATGTTTGTGGTGTTGGTAAAATGTTTTATTTTTTGGGTTTTTTTAAATAGAAATTGGTTGGAATTGGATGATGTAAATTTGAACAAAATCTCTTGTTTAAATTGTTATTTTAAATATATAAACAGATTTAATGTGTTGAAAACTCTTGGAACATTATGATTATACAAACTTAACCACTCAAATCTGCAATCAAACAAAAAAACTTATCAAAAAACTTCAAAAAATAAAACGTTTAGAATACTAAGTTGTAGGATTAAAGGCTTCAATCTTTTCTGTCCGTCAATCACAAACAATAATTACATGGCTTAAAGATAAATGCTGTTGATGAGGGCGATGCGGCCGTACGTGTTTGACTATGACACACGCCATAACATTTGCTGAAATTGGACTACATGAATCCATTCATACAATTCTGCGGAGTCCGGACCTTATAAGACCTCTACATAGCTGTGGTACCTGGCCGCTTAAAATCTCTGTTAGTACTCTTTGTCACGTGAAAGAAGTGGAAACGAAGACAATTTAATTACATTATGGTCCAGATTTACGCAAGTTTTGATTGTATTTCGTACTGTGGGTTGGTACAAATTGAATGACAGATACGAATACAATAGGCTTATCTGATCGTAGGACAGTGAGGCATGTAATATGTGACAGAGCAATTGAGAAACTGTATAATTGACTGACCACGCGCAGGGTGGTATATTTCGACGTCATAGAGGTACAATGAAGCCATCATTGTTTTTATCTTCCAGATAAATGTGAAGGAGGTATCCGTTCTTCTGCTCAGAGTTGGTTAAGTTGCTCTTTCTTCCGAGGGTTTGGAGGATATTTCTGTAATCAAGCCCTCATTGGATTCCAATTTAGCCCTTATATTGAGTGAAAGCTGTTCTGTTAACCCCCTATCCGAGAGTCTCTGAGTGTTTGTTTGGAGGTAAAAAGATAGAGGAGAGTAAATAATGGTGAGGAGAAAGACCCAGATGAAGAGGATCGAGAACACTATCAGCAGGCAGGTTACGTTTTCCAAGCGTAGGAATGGATTACTGAAGAAAGCTTACGAGCTCTCGGTGCTTTGCGAGGCAGAAGTTGGACTTATGATTTTCTCTCCAAGAGGGAAGCTCCATGAATTCGCCACTCCCAGGTATCTATCGTTGTGTATTTTCCCTCGCTGATAGACTGCTGTTTGTTGTATATATGTTTGATTTTGCTTTCTATCTTGTTTCGGTTGGCTGATTGGTAAACGGTTTTTGCCCTCACAATAATATATAATAGTCAATCAAGCCTCCGGGGGAATTACTTTCTAACTGTCGAGTGCTGAACGGTAAGTTATTAACCAGCTGTTATTTTGGATTTTTGAAGTCTAGGGTTTTCTATGGATGCTGCTGTCCTCCTATCCTCCCAGTAAAAGTGTGGTAGTCCATGCTTCTTGAGTTAGAACAGATAGCTTTATGATACTGGGTAGTTCTTTATGTCACTTAAGTTAATGGTGCTATAGGTGGTGAGAGTTTATCGCAATTACTCTAAGTTCCATTCTCATTTTATTTTGTATTGTCCAACTTAAGGATCACTTAAGTCACATGATCTCATGATACAAGTCGTAACGCTGACCAGAAAAATATAACTAGTGAGTAACAAGTCGTCGTAAGGCTGACCAGAAAGATATAGTTAGTGAATAATAAGTCGTAACGCTGGCCATAAAAATATAATTTAGTGATACATAGGACAGATATCAAATAGCACCTTTTGGTGCACAAGCAGCATACAGAATAATAAGACTAGCATACAGAATAATAAGACAAATAGACAAGAGCTCAAACAGTTAACCCAAATGGTAGTTAACCTGGACGATGGAAATGGTAATTAACCAGGATGATGATTACCCCTCATAATTTTGGCCATGGACCAAAAGAACATAAAAACATAGTATTATTGGATCCTACCTCTCGTAATGCAAGCTATTATTAGACTAACCATACCCATACCCGATTATGGTGTTCTTGAAATCAGGCCTCATCTACATAGATGTTTGTAGTCCCATAACCAGAATAACCCTTGTAAGATGCAGAAAATATTTGTTTATTTTCTTGAAGACAGAGATGAGGCTTTTTCCAATTCAATCCAAGTCTTAAAAAAGGCCAAAAATGTTAAGATGATATCCAACAGAGGTGCTTCTTTGGCCAACCTAATCCAAGCGTTTTATATAAAACAAAAAAAATAAAAATGACATGCAACCTGATGGCGATGGATGTCTGATGGTATCAGGCATCACAATGTGGGATAGATTTTGGAAGCTTCTTATACTGAAAATTATGACAATGAAGCCTTAAAGAAAGGCTTCATGTAAACAATATAATTAATAGCTTGAGTTCTGCAAAAGCTTTGATAGGGATTATTCCAGGATAAGAATAAAAAGTAATATTTAATGGAAACAAATGAGATTTGATAAGGATTTGATTTGTCTGGCTAGTTTTTCATTGGCATTGTGTCCGTTAGGTATCAGATTTGCATGCTTCCTTTCCCAGATTGATGTTTGCAGACAACCCTTCATTACAGATTCATACCGTCGATTAAAATAGTTCATTGTAGAGCAGATCAGTCGAATGTAAAGGGTGTGACATTTTAGAAACCGGATCAGTCGTTTGGAAGCCAAAATTGATCGTTGTAGGAGTTGCTATGTGAAGGAGGCGTGATTGGGTATTGAAAATTGTGTTAGATTTGATAGATTGTGCGAAGATGATCTGGACCCACTAATGAGAGTAAAGTAATGAAGGTCAATAAACTTTGTAAAATAATTGTGAAGGCATATGAAACACTAAGACTGTTAAAACCCCTGAGGAAAACTCAGGGACAGGTGAGGAAATTAGTGGTTAATAATTCAAACGTGGTAATGTTAGCCATCAGATTAGAATTTTAGATTAAAAAATGATTAATTGTGTATAGGCCTTTTGGTTTTGACGTAATGAAGGTCCATAAACTTTGTAAAATAATTTGAAAGTTTAATTTGACTCAAAAAAAAAACTAGTACATTTGAGGAAAATGTAGAATTAAATGTGTCTAAAAATTAAATAAAGAAGGCTGAGAAAGAAAACTAAGGGTTAGGTTTGTTGGCCTTCCCCTACCCAACTCTCCCTATTTCTTTCATCACTTTTATTTGCAATGGGTTTTTTTTTTCCAATGGAGAAAGAGGCATAGTAAGGCATGAATGCTTTGTAATCAGAGATTGCCATAATGAAAATAATGAGCCTCATTCGAACTTGGTTTTTATATTTGGGTTTCGAGTGCAAAATTTTTGACTTAATGGGTTATGTTTGATGTCATTATGTTGAGCATTACTTTGATGTTAACTTCATTCCTGATATGACATATAAATTTCCATGTCTTTTTTTAATTGCTGTCTATAATTGGGTTTCAATGAAAATGAAGAAGCACGTTCGGGAATGCCCATCGTCCAATTCTTGAAAATTTCCATATAAATTTCCACATATAAATTTCCATGTCTTTTTTTAATTGCTGTCTATAATTGGGTTTCAATGAAAATGAAGAAGCACGTTCGGGAATGCCCATCGTCCAATTCTTGAAATTTGTTGTCCCACGAGTTTATATTTTTTGGGAACCTAAATTAATGGCTAAGGCGTTTTTATCTACAAGGACTATAATTCTCGCTTCGTGGGAAGCTCCATTGTTTCTTGGTTGATTAACTTCACTTTCCATTGGCCTACTTGTATACCACTAGGTTGTGTTAACTTCACTTTGCATTGCTAGTCGACTTTCATTCACTCATTTGACTCAACTCCTTTGTAGAAATCGGCTTTCATTTACCTAGTCGACTCATTAAGCAATTCGACTTTCGATGAGTCAGACTACTTCATTGCTATTCGACTTCACTCATGCATTGTCGAATTGATTTGCTTGGACGAGGTACACTTTTCCTGGGCATTTTTTAAGTGGTTGAGCGTTTTTAGAAGTGGCTGGGGAAAATTCTACTTGGCTAGGCGGATTCCCAATTGCATGGGCATATTTAGATATTGCCTCAGTGTATCTAGATTATGCTGGGTGAATTTAAATGATGTTGGGTGTTTGTTGAAGTTGTTGGAACGTTTTCCCCATGTCTGGTTGCTCAATTAGTCCTTTAGACACTTCTCATCATCCCTGGTATAGCCAATTTTCCCTCTCAAAATTTATCTCCACTGCTAGTAGACTCGACTTGTCCTTTGAGTAGTATTCTTCATTGTTGGTCGACTCAATATGTCGGGCTATTATTCCCCTTCTCTATTCGGTCGACTTCACTTGTAACTAGACTAAAATTCTGCTCCGGTCGATTATTTTTTTCTCTTGGTAGTTTCATATTCTTTGGTGAACATGAGTTTGGTAACTAGTTGATGAGAACAATTACAAGTCGTTGGATAGCAAGATATCTAGAGTAAAGACTTGAGATTAGCTGGCCCATTGAGAACATAGAATTTACCACTGCATTGATAGCTAGATTTCTTATGTGTAGATTGCACTGAGAATAGAGAATTTGCATAGCATCGGATTCTGGTCACTAAATTCAATTATATTTGTAGAGCACTCATTTTATTGAGTCGATTGCTATTGTGTCACTAGCCGGCTGTGGTGTGTAGGGTACAAATAGGAAAAGGCTTTGGAGCGAACAGAGAAGAGACTCATCCACTGAAGATTATCTCCACTGCTAGTCGACTCGACTCATCCATTGAGTAGTTTTCTTCATTGTCGAGAACACGGAACACGGCCTGAAGGACCCGAACGTGAGCTTGATGTTGAGGAAGCATCTGATAAACCTTGTAGGGTTGTTGTGATAGAGAGAGTTTGTCTGAGAGATGGCGTAAATTCCCTAGTGATATCATGGCTTGGCACGGGGGTGGCCAGAGTGCTAAGAATGAATGCCTCTTAGCCTATGGTTGGGTGGAAAGGCGCACAACCACAGTTAGCTGGTTGGATGCAACTTGTAATAGATAAGTATTCTCATACCCTATGAAATTAAGCTGTAATTATGTAATGAAATGGGATATACTGTGAATGACCCAGGGATGTGTATGTTTGCTTAATGGTTATACTGTATCTCTTTATTCATGTTTAAATTGTGTATTTAAGCAAGTATGGATTGGACATGTTTTGTATTTGTAAATGCTTGTGCCCTATGGTGGCTTAAGCTAGATCCACGAACTGTGAGTTCGTCGACCTTGGGCACAGTTTCATGTATGCATGTCGACACTCCTAGTCGCTCTGAGTCTCTTGGAGGAGGGAGCCTGTTAAAGTTCAGGGGATAGTGCACATATGCACAGGCCCTCTGCGAGGCAGGCAGAGATCGAGAACCACTTAAGTTCTAGAGTTGAGGAATGAGCATAAGGGGTGCACGAAAGGATTCTTCCAAGTGTTAAGTTCAAGAGAAAGAGCGCAAAGATCTTAAGCCTTTCAGAGCTAACAAAGCTCAGGAAGAATACTGAGGCTGAACTATCGAAAGGGAAGGTTCCCTTGTTTGGAAGAGGAACGAACGAAATCTGTTTGCAAGAAGCCACAGTGTGTTGTGGCCGTTGGATATGGGAAAGAGTTAACCTTTGGAGTCATTCGGACGTTGGGAGTTCGACGAACTGAGCAAGTTCATCGTAAGGGAGGTAAAATCCCCGAAGTCCCGAAGTTAACTCTGAGCCTTAGATCTGAGGATGCTCGAGAATCGTCCCGACCATCAGATCTAGGAGGTAGACGATAGTCAAGTCACCATAACTACCCATGACTTAAGGATCTGACAGCGAAGATGGATGTGAGTCGTTTAACGGGAGGAGAGGCCACCTCGGTCGTCACATTGACTCAAATACTCACTGGAGTTATCGAATAAAACACCAGCCGCTCGATTTAATCGACGGTTGGGAATCATTGCGGAGTGCGAAGGTGAATTTAGCGAACCTACTAGTTCACGACCTATAGTCAACCCACGTAGTTGATCTCGTTAGGCTGGAAGATCAACGACTCCGGTGAGACTAGGTTGGGCGAGTACCTTCCAGATTGTGGAGGTTGAGCTCTCTAATAAAGTGCATGCACGTCGGGGCCCCATAATTACTGTGAACCGTCGATCGACGGACACTTGGTATTGGTCGGATCATGACTGTCGGACCTTGAACAGTTGCGAGATGGATGGTTGTGAGCCCTTAGGAAATTTGCGGAGTGACGGAGTTCTTCGGTATCGTCGGTTTGAAAGAATTGAAAAACTCAGAAGATATAAAGTTTTCAAGAGCAAAGGCGAGACCGAAGATAGCTGGGCTCGTAGGAGGAACGAAGGTTGAGGCCTTTGAACATCTACAAAACTCTTCCAAGTCGGAAGAAGTTAAAAGCTCAAGAGGAGGAGCGACAACAGCCGTGAGATCGATTGTGGGGAGAATCCTGGATCGTTAGATCAACGTCCAGGGAAGCAGAGGAGAAGAGATGAGAAGGGAACACATCGTGAGCTTCAGGAGGGAGCAAAGGTTGAGAGTTGATATTTCCGAACCCTAGAAATCTGAAGTGAATTTCAGTCGTTCGATTCAGAGGGACACACGGCAGAAAGTTGAGGTTTGAGAACTCCGAGTAAAGACCCGAAGTAAACGTCAACTGTCGAATCGTCCGAAGTAAACGTCAGCCATTGGATCTAGAGGACAGGTGGCGTAAGTCTGTGGACTCCGGGTAAAGAGCCGAAGTAGATCATGTCCGTCGGTTGGTAGGAGATACGTGTCGATAGATCGAAGACTTCAGGGAAAACTACTTCGGAGGTTTCCAAGTGAGGAGTGTGACAACTCTCGAAGTCTCGAAGGTCGAAGAAGATCATAACCGTCCATTGCAGAGGGACACATGGCGGAAATCCATGAAGTTCGGGTGAAAGCACTTCGGGAGAAACGAGTGCATAGGAGTCTGAAACTCCCGAAGCCTTAAGAGCCGAAGAACCGAAGAGAATCTGGATCGTTAGATCCAGAGGGTACTTGGTGAAAGATCGTGAACTTCGGTTGAAAGTGCTCTGGAGAAAACGAAGGAGTAAAGTTTGAAATCGCCGAACCTTGAAAAATCGAAGTAGTTGGGAGCCGTCGATCTGCGATAGGACACGTCATCAGATCACAAACTTTGGATAAAAAGATCAAGGAGAAGCAGAGCGTGGAGAAACTGAGATTTGAAATTGTCGAATTCCGAAGTCTTGAATCAGACGACAACCGTTGATTCGAAAGTGGACGCGTGGCGTCAGATCTAGAACTTCGGGTATGGAGCACTCCGGAGGAAAGCAGAGGGTGAAAGCATCGAAGTCTCGAAGGAGATCTCGATCGTTGATCGAGGAGGAGGTCGAAGGACCGTCAATTGGGTCTTGGTTGAAAAGTGTTGAAGTCTCGAAGAGGACCAGGGCCGTTGATCTGGAGAGAACATGTGTTAGAAGATTTGACCCTCGAGAAGGATTCACTCCGGAGATTTGTGTTTGTGGAGAGCGGATATAGACCGTTGATCAGAGTAGACGCGTGGCGTCCGATATACAACTCTGGAGTTGTATATCTCGAAGGAGCAATAAATCTCGAAGGCCGGAGAGCCGGAGTTCATTAGAACCGTTCATTCGTTGAGGACAGGTGTCAACAGATCTTCCACTCCGGAAGATAGCTACCGACGGAGGAAGCAAAAGTTGAGAGTTGAAACTCCCAAAACCCAAATCACGAAATAAATCACAGTCGTTGATTTAGAAAGCTTAGATCTGATCCGTAGATTCAAAAAGGATAGATCCGAGTCTTCAATTTAGAAGCACCATCAAGGTCGTGAGATCGATAGTCCCGTCGCATTGCGGGGAGAGAAGGTGCGCGAAATTTACAAGTTGAGGGCGGGCTGCAATCCAGACCACGGTTTTGGAGAAAGGACACATGGAGGTCCAGGGTGGATTGCAGGGCGAAAAGTAGTTTGGTTTCAAACCACCCTTGGCCGCGCCCGTGCCCGCAATCGCGTGGTTACGTAAGGTCATCTCCCAAGGTCATATCAAGGGAGGGGCTTATCAGAAAAGGGGCTAGTGCCCAAATTCAGAGATTTAGCAAGAGTAAAAGAGGAAGGTCGTGAATACCATTAGACCTGCACTCGGAAGTCGAAAGGGTCTGCGTTTCAACTAGACCATCAAGGTCTCAGAGAGTCGTTTGACTCCAGAATCGGAGATCCTTGACCCGGAGGTCGGATTGGCTCCTTGACTTTCCAAATTAGAAACCATGGATGGAGAATCTGTCCCTCAAGAAAAGCGAAAATTTTTATGCCCCGCTGTGGGTGTGTTACAAATTGGTATCAGAGCATGGTTACAACACTTGGCTTGCTTGGGCTCATTTACGAGTCGCGTAAGGAGGTATTGTTATCTGCATTTACTCCTTGAGGAGGAGGACTACAAATTGAACTTGTGATTTTGGGAATTCTTGTTGAATTTCAGCAGAAGAATTTCTTTAGACCTTTGTCAAAGTGATAACTACTCTTACCGGAGTAGGGATGTGCTAATTAACATTTATAATAAGACTTGAATGTGGATAGCCGAAGGTGGCAGGGTTTCGTCAAGGGCAGTTGAAGCCCGAAGGACAGATGACCTGGTGTTTGTAACACTTCTTCTAAGCATGAGTAGTTGGAACTTCAGGTGCTAATGATGGTGGATTATATAATGGTTAATACCTTTGTGGGCTTGAAGGAATTTGATAGGATCAGATAGGATCCCTGGCAGTTATAGTTACTGCTCTATATTAAAATCGAAGTATATAACTCATGATCAGAGAAAAGTGAGATGGGTAAAACCCTATGGATGCTGAGGCAAGAAGGCTTTCTTGCTAGACGTTGTCGCATAAAGAGGAAAGTGACCCTGGTTGGTTATTGCCTTGAGAGAAGGCAACATCAATACGAGATATGGCTGTGAGATTAGTCCTTTACGTGACTGAAATCTCAAACTAAAGGACATTAATGACGAAATTAAACTATCAAGTGAATGCATGAGGTAAAAAGGTGCAAGAGATGCACCTACTTATACATGAATGTGTATACATGATCATAAGGACGATTGGAAGACCCTTGGGAAAAGGATATAGAAGCCGGATATGTCCATGTGTGTGAATGACACGGAAAAAAGTGCAAGCAATAAGCTAGCATGATGAATACTTATCTGTGTTTAATTATGCTTGAGTGCATGGGTTTAATGCATTGTGGAGCTTCCTAATATGAAGCTTGATATTAATACCAGTTAGGTATGAATGATATTAAGCGAGAAAGTGATGCACATGTATGATGTAAGAGTTATAAATACAATATGGTTTCCCCGATGAGTGAAATATAAAGCAAGACTTGCCCTTGTCCAGAATATGTATGGATACATAAGTTGGGTACATGACAAAGATGCATGTTTATATTCCTTATGGGATATTTGGTAAACTGCTGAAGCTAACTCAAGGTTCATGCCATCACAAATAGTGATGGATATGCAATAAGGAAGTTGCATGCCGAAGGAGTTCCGTGCGAAGGAACTGTGTGAAGACTTTGTCAGGAAAACAAAGTCACAACCTTAATGACTGTTGAGAATTAAGCAGTGAGCCACAAGCTTATATATATATATATATATATACCAGAATCTTTGATTACATTTTGAAAAACATCATGTAATGAATAGAAGACTAATAAATGAATATTGACCATTCTGATAACTGAATGGTAATGTGCAGGATGCACAGGTTCATGATCCATTATGGACAAAAATAAAAATAAAAAGTTTGCTATTAAAGCATGCTGTTATATTCCAAAAAGGTTAGGGTGAGGCCTAACCAAGGTTGCTCAAGGAAAAGAGCAGAAAGATCCCAACAGGGAGTAAGATGCAAAAGCAGAGAAAAGACAGTGAGGCCTTAGAAATAATTTAGCTGGGCTGAAAAGTCCCAGGCGATGTAGAAAGAATTTGAAGAAGGGGAGAGCCCTCAATTCTTTTCTTGTTGTGTATTATGTTTTTCTCTGGAATGAGAAAGCTACTATGCTGATGAAAGTAAATGTTTTGACACCATAGTGATGATGGTTGTATTACTGTAAAAACGATTGAGGACTGTTGTGTTGCACTCATGAAAACATTAAGGATAATGTGATGAAGTGCATACAGATATGTTAAGACATGTCTGAAAATGTTTTATTAATTTGAATGCTATGGTACTTGCAATTTTAATTTACATTACGACTAATGTGTTTATGATGTATGTCATGTGTAGAAAGAAATAGATTGGAACTGTTGAGAAAGACAATGGCCAATAATGAACAACCTCAATCAGAGGATCAATATGAGAAGGTTCTTGTTGAAAGGTTGTTGAAGGTACTTTAAAAGTCCCCATGGTGCACCACTGATGGGGTAATATCAGAGGGGGTGCTAGTAGCTAGAACAGGTATGAAGGGATTGGGTAAGAATCCCTTCTGAAATGTTTTACGGTCTTAATGTTATGTATGAAACGTTGAAAGGCAATAGAATGCCATGGATTCCCAAGTTGGGCATGATTTAGTAAGGAGAACCTGAATGATGAAGGTGTGAACCTCTGGTAGTAAAGACTAATTGTAATCCTCGGAAGAATTCATGAACTGATATGTCATGAATACATGGACCAATCAAGGAATGATTGGAAACAAAAGTGCTCATAGATAGCATATTGCATGGAATGTATTGAGGGAACCCATGTTGCACAAGATGACAGACAACGGATTTTTCAGTAAGAAAGGAGGACCTTTCAATGTTTTGCTTACATTATGTAAGCGCTGACGAAAAACTAATCTAGGTGGCCACGAGTGTTGGCACCCTGGTTATTAATGGAGGAAGAATGCTTAAAGGCATTCATGTGAAACTTTTGAGCTTCATGTGTACTGATTTGGGAATCGTGATCATCCTGTGGCCGGAAGCATAGTCCTGCTACAATAATGAATGTGAATGAATAAACCATATGGTGAAAAAGCTTGGCTAAGCTCCAATGCACTATGACAAAGTACTTGTTGTAAAGTGTGGGAAACTTAAAATCAATGCAAAGGTGCATTGGGTATGAATGTGGCCACGAATGTTGGCACATTCATTCATGTCAATTAATATTTGAATTACATTTTGAAAAATTTGGTAGCCTGAAATGATGCATAGGTAAGGGATGATGTATCCTTTTGCTTGTATTCTTGAATAGATGAAAATGACTTGGACTGTTAGTATGCTTGATTTTGAAAAGGTAATGTGCATGAAAACTAACAATTTGTTTGGCTGAGGAATGTTGAAATTGCAGGAGGAAATGGGTCTTGGATATGGCAGTATTGTAAGCCCATAAGGAAGACTGATTGCCTACTGAGCCAAATTGCAAGGAATGGTATATTCTTTTTGAGAAAGTGAATTTGATTGTTAGTATGCACAATTCTGAAATTGTTTGTGATGACGTTATAAAGGTGCAATAAAATGTATGTGCATGGAAACTAACAATTTGTTTGGTTGATTGAAGTTGAAAGTGCAGGAAGAAAAGGAGTCTTGAATATGGCAGCGTTGTAAGCCACAAGGAAGACCAATTACCTGCTGAGACAAACCGATATGGGAAGGAAAGTCCCATAATTATGAATCTGTTTCCTGTGCGAAACAAATATGGAAACAAAATGTGGATTTTGGATATTTGTGGGTCACAGATTTACAAGAAAATTTAAAATTTATGATGATGTCTCATAAAATTTTGTATGCCTGTGATACGAGTGAGAAAGAGTATAATCCGATTGCATGAAATAGAGACTGACTCGAGAGATGGAGAGTAACCTTCATCTCTATCTATGATTGATTCGGGAGAAGGAGAGTAACCTTCGTCCCTAACTTTAGTTGAGCCGGAAGGTTGTCAAGCTGTAAAAGCATGAAAATGGCTACTGTTGAGCCATGAGAACCTTGTGGTAAGCCACGATCGCCTAGAATATGTTGTGTTGAGGTAACACAAGATGGAGGGACGCCTCAGCAGAGTAAGTCAGAGGGACGCCTCGATTGTAAGACTCGATAGTCTCTGGAATTCTTTCTGTGCGAGAAAACCTTGGCAAGGCAAGATGGATCACCCGAGGGACTGTATAGCAGAGAAGGGGATGCTTGAGCCTGGGCCTGGAGGGTGAGTGACCTCAAGGAAGAGGAGACCATGATAGTTCTTGTAAACTATTGGGATCATGCACATGATGGGTAGTTCTTCCTGTGCAAGAAAACCTTGGCAAGGCAAGATGGATCACCCGAGGGACTGTATAGCGAAGGGGATGCCAGAGCCTGGGCCTGGAGAGTGAGTGATTGCAAGGAAGATAAGACCTTAATAGTTCTTGTAAAATTTTGATTGAGATCATGCACCCAATGGGTATGTCAAGGAAAAACAATGAGCATGGATAACAAAACAACCATGTGGATACAAATCCATAAACTGCGCAGATAATTATTATGCTAAGATTATGAAATTTTCCTAGAAATTTTTATGCAATGTTTTCACATAAGACTATGATTAACGTGTTTGTTGTCCAAGAATTATTGAAAGCAGGTGACCAAGATTAAGGGTCTGAAAAAGGACTCGACCAAGGAAGAAGGATCAATATTTCTGAAACAACTGAATGAAAAAGGCATGACATGTGTTTTTGAGAAAGAACACAGAGGACGGTCTTCCTTTAAGGGGGAGGGAATTGTAACACCCTATTTCCCCTAGATTGTAATTAATCATAAAATAGGATTACCATGCTAAGGCATGTGGATAATGTAAATGTATTATTGTTAAATTGCCCATAACTGGTTGTTGGGGGGTGAAGTCTTCAAGTACGAGCCATGATATCTCTAGAGGAAAGAAATCAGTTAATAAAGAAAGGACCAGTGGTTGAATCATCAACCACCCCCATGAATGGAAGCATGGTCTAGCTGCAAGATGTCAGCTCGAAGTACCACATAGACCCGCAGACCCGAACTTTCTTTCGACAGAAGGAACAGGATAGGTCGGAAACCTTCCAGAGGAGGGAAGGTAAGATACATAAAGAGACAGCAAGAGAGGAGAGCACAAGCTCGTAAGGGAGATGTGCGAACCCAAAGGAAGTGTCGAGAACACGGAACACGGCCTGAAGGACCCGAACGCGAGCTTGATGCTGAGGAAGCATCTGATAAACCTTGTAGGGTCATTGTGATAGAGAGAGTTTGTCTGAGAGATGGCGTAAATTTCCTAGTGATATCATGGCTTGGCACGGGGGTGGTCAGAGTGCTAAGAATGGATGCCTCTGAGCCTATGGTTGGGTGGAAATGCACACACCCACAGTGAGTTGGTTGGATGTAACTTGTAATAGATAAGTATTCTCATACCCTATGAAATTAAGTTGTAATTATGTAATGAAATGGGATACACTGTGAATGACCCAGGGATGTGTATGTTTGCTTAATGGTTATACTGTATCTCTTTATTATTGTTTAAATTGTGTATTTAAGCAAGTATGGATTGGACATGTTTTGTATTTGTAAATGCTTGCGCTCTATGGTGGCTTAAGCTAGATCCACGAACTATGAGTTTGTCGACCTTGGGCACAGTTTCATGTATGCATGTCAACAATCCTAGTCGTTCTGAGTCCCTTAAAGGAGGGATCCTATTAAAGCTCAGGAGAGATAGTGCACGTATGCACAAGCCCTCTGCGAGATAGGCAGAGATCGAGAACCACTTAAGTCCTAGAGTTGAGGAATGAGCGTAAGGGGTGCGTGGAAGGATTCTTCCAAGCGTTAAGTGCAAGAAAAAGAGTGCAAAGCTCTTTAGCCTTTCGGAGCTAACAAAGCTCAGGAAGAGTAGCGAGGCTAAAGTATCGAAAGGGAAGGTTCCCTTGTTTGGAACACGAACGGACGAAATTTGTTCGCAAGAAGCCATGGTCTGTTGTGACCATTGGATATGGGAAAGAGCGTGGGAGTTAACCCTTGGAGTCATTCGGACGTTGCGAGTTCGACGAACTGAGAAAGTTAGTCGTAAGGGAGGTAAAATCCTTGAAGTCCCGAAGTTAACTCTAAGCCTTAGATCTGAGGATGCCCGGGAACCGTCCCGACCGTTAGATCTAGGAGGTAGATGATAGTCAAGTCACCAGAACTACCCATGACTTAAGGATCTGACAGCGGAGATGGATGCGAGTCGTTTAACGGGAGGAGAGGCCATCTCGGTCGTCAGATCGACTCAAATACTCACTGGAGTTATCGAATCAAACACCAGTCGCTCGATTTAATCAACGATTGGGAATAATTGCGCAGTGCGAAGGTGAATTTAGCGGACCTGCTAGTTCACGACCCACAATCATCGCACGTCGTTGATCTTGTCAGGTTGGAAGATCAACGACTCCAGTGAGACCAGGTTGGGCGAGTGCCTTCCAGATTGCAGAGGTTGAGCTCACTGATAAAGAGCACACATGTCGGGGCCCCACAATTACTGTGATCCGTTGATTGGCGGACACCTTGGTATTGGTCAGATCATGACTGTCGAACCTTGAACAGTTGCGATATTGATGGTTGTGAGCCCTTAGGAAATCCACAACGTGACGGAGTCCTTCGGTATTGTCGGTCTGAAAGAATTGAAAAGCTCAGAAGAGATAACGTTTTCAAGAGCAAAGGCGAGACCCAAGATAACTGGGCGCGCAGGAGGAACGAAGGCTGAGGCCTTTGAACATCTACAAAACTCTTCCGAGTCGGAAGAAGTTAAAATCTCAAGAGGAGGAGCGACAACAACTGTCAGATCGGTTGTGGGGAGAAGCCTGGACCGTTAGATCGACCTCCAGGGAAGCAGAGGAGAAGAGCTAAGAAGGGAACAAATCACAAGTTTCAGAAGGGAGCAAAGGTTGAGAGTTGAGATTTTCGAACCCCGGAAATCCGAAGTGAATTTCAACTATCCGATTCAGAGGGACACACGACAGAAATACGCACACTTCGAATGAAGGAGAAAGTTGAAGTTTGAGAACTTCGGGTAAAGACTCGAAGTAAACGTCAACCGTTGGATCGTCCGAAGTAAACGTCAGTCATTGGATCTAGAGGATAGGTGGCGTAAGTCTATGGACTCTAGGTAAAGACCCAAAGTAGATCCTATTCGTCCGTTGGCAAGAGATATGTGTTGATAGATCAGAGACTTCGGGGAAAACTACTTTGGAGGTTTCCAAGTGAGTGTGACAACTCTCGAAGTCCCGAAGGCCGAAGAAGATCGCAACTGTCCATTGTAGAGGGACACGTGGCGGAAATCCATGAAGTTCTTGTGAAAGCACTCCGGGAGAAACGAGTGCATATGAGTCTGAAACATTCGAAGAGCCGAATAACTGAAGAGAATCTGGATCGTTAGATCCAGAGGGTACGTGGCGAAAGATCGTGAACTCTGAGTGAAAGTGCTCCGGGAGAAAACGAAGGAGTAATGTTTGAAATTTCTGAACCCTGAATAACCGAAGTAGCTGGGAGTCGTCGATCTGCGAGAGGACACATGTCATCAGATCGCGAACTCCGGATAAAATGCTCAGGGAGAAGCTGAGTGTGGAGAAACTGAGATTTGAAATTGCCGAAGGCCGAAGTGTCAAAGCGGACGACAACCGTTAATTTGAAAGTGGATGCGCCGCGCCAAATCTAGAACTTCGGGTACGAAGCACTTCGGAGGAAAGCAGAGGGTGAAAGCGTCGAAGTCTCGAAGGATATCTCGATCGTTGATCGAGGAGGAGGTTGAAGGATTGCTAATCGGGTCTTGGTTGTAAAGTGCCAAAGTCCCGAAGCGGACTAGGGCCGTTGATTTGGAGAGAACAAGTGTCAGAAGATCCGACCCTTCAGAAGGATTCACTCCGGAGATTTGTGTTTGTGGAGAGCGGATATAGACCGCTGATCGGAGTAGACGCGTGGCGTCTGATATACAACTCCGGGTACGGAGCACTCCGAGAGAAAGGGGTGAATGAAGGAGCAAGAACTCCCGAAGGCCAAAGAGCCATAGTTCATCAGAATTGTCCATTCAGTGAGGATAGGTGTCAACAAATCTTCCACTCTGAAAGATAGCTACTGATGGAGGAAGCAAAAGTTGAGAGTTGAAACTCCCGAAACCCAAATCACGAAATAAATCACAGTCATTGATTTAGAAAGATTAGATCTGATCCGTAGATTCAGAAAGGATAGATCTGAGCTGTCAATTCAAAAGCACCGTCAAGGTCATGAGATCGACGGTCCCGTTGCATTGCGGGGATTGAAGGTGCACGAACTTTAAAAGTTAAGGGCGAGCCGCAATCCATACCACGGTTTTGGAGAAAGGACACGTGGAGGCTCAGGGTGAATTGCGGGGCAATAAGTAGTTTGGTTTGAAACCACCCTTGGTCGCGCCCGCAATCGTTTGGTTACGTAAGGCCATCTCCCAAGGTCATATCAAGGGAGGGGTTTATCAGAAAACGGGCTAGCGCCCAAACTCAAAGATTTAGCAAAAGTAAAAGGGGAAGGTCGCGAATACCATTAGATTTGCACCCGAAAGTCGAAAGGGTCTGCGTTTAAACAAGACCATCAAGGTCTCAGAGAGTCGTTTGGCTCCAGAATCGAGGATCCTTGACTAGGAGGTCGGACTGGCTCCCTGACTTTCCAAATTAGAAACCATGGATGGAGAATTTTTCCCTTGAGAAAAGAGAAATTTTTTATGCCCTGTCGTGGGTGTGTTACACTCCAATGCAAGTGACAGAAGTTGTCCAAGGAGAGACAACAACACATGTGAGCAGCAAAACAAACAAGAAGGAAAACAATTTGATGTCGAGAGCAACCACAATCTGATTCATGTTTTTGGTATTGCATCTGAAGAACCCCATCTTGGAGTTGTGTTGGAGAATGGTGCAGAGAGGTCAATGACCTTAGGGGAGTTCTTGAGAACTCCATGATGTGCGTACAAGCATGGGTTGACATTTCTTCCATTGCATGCTAGTTGAATAATGGGTTGCTAGCAGATGGACTAGCTCCTACAACCAACATGTAGGGGTATGAAGATCAATCATTAGAGTGACATGTCCGTGAAGAGTTGTTTCCGTGATGAGAAGCAACTAATACTAGCAGAGGAATGAAACCACACTTCCCTTGAGTTTTTGTGTGATGACAGCTTGTTGGGGTCACACTCGACAAAGATCGACATTCGACTTGGCTTCATGATTGTTGAGATAGACTATCTCCACGATTGAGAGGGAGATGGGAATGAGTGTTGAGTACAGAGTTCGGATCGGGAGATTGCATAGCAAGAGTTAGTGATCATACTTATGCAATGAAGGAACAAGTGAGATAGAATCAGAGCTAGATCCATAGCCAGGGAACAGAGCCATTTTCCAGAGCTAGAGCCAGAACTAGGGTTAGAGTTGTTTCCAGGAGTAAGAGTGAGAGCCACATTCCAGAGAAGCAGACAAAAGCACATTGATCCAAATTGGTTTCCTTGAGATTTTGGGGACCAAAAGCCTCTGAATGGGGAGGTGTGATCCAAAATGGATCCATACCAATGAATGGGTGTAAGACTCGGTGCTTGTAATATTAAATTTAAAATTAATGAAGGTCAACAAACTTTGTAAACAATGTAAATTTGAAAGTCTAATAAGATAAAAAAAAATCGAAGGGTAAATTTGTAAACAATGCAAAATTAAATGGAATTAAAAATTAAATAGAGAAGGTTGAGGAAGGGGAAACAAAGGGTCAAGTTTGTTGGCCTTCCCCTACCCAACTCTCCCTATTTCTTCCCTCGTTGTCATTTGCAATGGGTCTTTTTTTTGGCCAAGGGAGAAAGAGGCATAATAAGCCATGAACGCATTATAACTAGAGATTGCCATAATGAAAATACTAAGCCCCATTCGAACCTGATTTTTCTCGTTTGGGTTTCAAGTGAAAAAATTATGAGTTCATTGGTTATTGGTTGTGTTTGATGTCATTATGTTGAGCATTAGTTTGCTATTTACTTCATTCCTGAGATGATATATGAATTCCCATGTGTTTTTTTAATTGTTGTCTATAATTGGGTTTCAATGAAATTGAAGAACCACGACTGTTCTAGAATGCCCATCGTCCATTTCGTGTCAAAATCGAAGACTAGTGGATATTGAAATTTGTTGTCGAACGAGTTTACATTGCATGGGTATCTAAATTAGTTGCTAAGGTGTTTTTATCTACAGGGACTATATTTCTCACTCCTTTGGAAGTTGAATTGTTCCTTTCACTTTCTAGTTTCCTTAGCTCCCTTCGGTTGACTTGTATACCACAGGGTCATATTATTTAGTGTTGGGGTGACCAAATTAAATGCCAAGTTGAGTCTAAATCTGTTGGTCGAAATTCAGATACCTAGGACATTTGTTTACTGACATGGGGTATTTATCTTCTTGCTTGGGCGAGTTTACATCACCCTTGGGGAGTTTTATTCTGTGTCTGGTCGACTGCACGTTCTCTTGGTCGAGTGGATTCCTCTCCCAGCCGACTAGAGCATGCCAATCGATTTTCATTTATAGGGGTGACTTAATTCTTCTGTTGGTCGAAGTTATTTTGTTGAGTTGAGCGATGACCTCCGCGGTAGACTTAGTTTCTTGGTTAAGTTGATTTGCATTGCTAGTCGATTTTCATTCACTCAGTTGACTCAACTCCTTTGTCAAAGTCGACTTTCATTTACCGAGTCGACTCATTAACCAATTATACTTCCGTTATTCATATTACTTGATTGCTATTCGACTTGACTCGTGCATGGTCGAATTGCTTTGCTTGGACGATATACACTTTTCCTGGGCTATTTCCAGATTGTGTTGGGCGTTTTAGAAGTCGTTGGATAAAATTCTACTTGCTTGGGTGGATTCCCAATTGCATGGGCATATTTAGATATTTCCTGGGTGCATCTAGATTATGATGGGCGAATTTAAATGATTTTGGGTGTTTGTTGAAGTTGCTGGGACATTTTTTCTCATGGTCGGTTGCCTAGTTCGTCCTTTAGACACTTCTTTTCACTGCTGCTTTACCCAATTCGCCCTTTGAACATTTATCTCTACTGCTAGTCGACCCAACTCGTTCGTTCAGTAGTTTTCTTCGTTGTTGGTCGACTCATTATGTCGGGTTATTATTACCCTTCTCTATTCGGTTGACTTCACTTGTTAGCCGACTAGAATTCTGCTCTAGTTGATTGGTTTATCTCTTAGTCATTTCGTTTTTTTTTGGTGAGCATAAACTTGATAACTTGTTGATGAGAATAATTACAAGCTGCTGGAGAACAGGATATCCAGAGTAAAGACCTGATATTAGTTGGCTCATTGAGAACAAAGAATTTACCATTGCATTGACAGTTGGATTTCTTATGCTTAGACTGCAATGAGAATAGAGAATTCACATTGCATCGGATTCCGGGAACTAACTTTATTTATCGGGTTTCTATTGTGCCATTAGCAGGCTGTGGTGTGTAGGGTACAAGTAGGGAAAGGCTTTGCAACAGCCAGAGAAGAAAGATTATAAAACAACACAGAGGAACATAGGTTTAGTGGCTTTTGTGCAGATAGAGCTCTATATCTAATACTATTTTAAATTTTCGTATAACATCCGTGTTGGTGAAGAAAGTAAGCTATAAGTCCCTTGTTTATAGATCAAAAGAAGAATCGTGTTTCATTATTGATTTACATTAGCGACATGGTTTCTAGTTTTTGCTTCTTGTCTCTTTAACATGTCGATCGCCAACACAACCTCTTACCCCTATATATGTAGAAAAGTTCAATTCACCTCCTCTACAAAATGATCTATACCCCAAGTAGATAACGAGTGAACAAGTTTATCGCCTTCTTACTCCTACTTCAAATATCGATCGATATTGTGGCTTTTTTCTCTTCGTAGTAATATGCCTTGATCTATGGCACTTGTTCAAATTTGTCTTTCTCCTTGTGTAGATCTAGACTCCCAAGTATCATGTCTTGCATAATATCTTTGTGTATAAATCACCCTTCAAAGCCCATGTTCTGTTCTTGGTGTTCTATTTTTCACATGGTCAACTCGATTTGGAGATTGGAAGACTAGGTATCCTCTATTAATAAAATGGCAGAGTCTCCCGTTGTTAATCTCCCAACTCCCCATGATTATTATCACACCTTGAAATTCAAGATGTAAAAGGTTTTGCATAAGTTTTATGGCAAATGTTGGTTGAAACTAAACATGTATTTACCAAGGAAATTGAAAGATTATTTGACAAAAGCAAACTTATGAAGCCATGAGATTAATGGGACTCCATGTTTTAGGTTTTTTATTTTACATTGCTGAATGAAAAACACCAAAACAGAGTCTGGAAAAATAGTATTCATTGTTTGAAAAGGCAATGGATTTCTAATTTTGTTGTTAAAAGCTTAATTATCATTTCTAATGAGCATTCTTAGGATGCAGATTTTCTTACAAAATTTAAGTATCGTTATCATAGTTGAAATGTTGTGGAAATCCGAAAAACCTAGACATATGAAGAATGTATTGTTTTTATAATATATAAGTTGAAAATACCTTTCCAGGTGTTTTTTTTCACCTTTAATTAAATGTTCTTTTGGATATGATAATGAAGCTCTCTTGGCTCAAACATCCAAAGGCAAGCACAAAACTCAGCATAAACAAAAGACATAATCTACTTAAGTGTGTATACCTCCAAGCCTTAATCTACTTAACATATTACATGTAATATGCAATGCATATTACATGTAATATGCAATGCATATTACATGTAATATGCAATAACCAGAGAGTCCTAGCTCCTCAGCTCGCCTCAAAGGCTGAGCTACCACTCACCAAAATGAGCTGAGGCTTCCCAACTCCTCACTAGCAAATCAGTCAGTCCCCTCTCTCAATAGCCCTCCTCTCAGCCAAAAGAAAAAGCCC
>ML797179.1:193304-244230 GCA_009831015.1 Picea engelmannii | reverse complement strand
TTCCAAATGAGTTGCCTGAACACAAACTTCATCTAGATTTGAAGGGTTAAACATGAGTATTGTATGTCTCAAGTAACTATGTAAAGATCCAATGTATTTGAGTAAAGTTTCTTGAGAAGACAAATCTACTCCCAAAACCAAAGTTCTTCTCCTAAATTCTTGAGTAAAACTTCGCACATTTTGCCCTTTAGCTTGTCTAAAATTTTGCCAATCCATAATAGCTTTCTGCATATATGCCAATGGGTAAAATTGCTTTTTAATTGCAACAATAAAATCATTCCAAGAGGTTAAAATTTTACCATGTTTTTTCATGTCCTCTTGAGTCTTGGCTTCCCACCAAATGAGTGTTGCACTATCCAATCTTAAAGAAGCACGCTGAATCTTAGTTTCATCATCTTGAATTTTTTGTATCCTACAATACACCTCAATCCGATGAATCCAGTTATCTAATTTCTCAACATTTACCTCTCCATTGTACATTGGCAATTCAAATTTAATATCAAGCTTTAACAAAGGAATTTGTGGAGGAATTTCACCATGTTCCCTTGGAGAATTTGGAAGGGGTTGTGAACTGGTAGAAGAAGAGGAAGATGGAGGTGAGGGAGGTGGAGTAGCACCATTCCCTCCATCTCCTTTTGGAGTTTTATCACCACTGTCTCCCTTGTTCTTTGAAGGGTTGGAGCCTTCACCTTGCAACCTTGCATTCCTTTCTTCCATCAAGACTTTCATCATTTCTCTCATATCCATGAAAGCCTTTCTGAGATCATCATCTTTTGTAGGAAAATTTTCACGACTCTCTTCATGAGCCATACTTGGTGAATGCCTCCTTGAAGCTTGAGGTGATAATATAATCTTTCTTCTTGAAGGATGAAAACTTGGCTCTACAAGTTGACCTTTTCCTCTTGTGAGTTTCAACCTTGTGAGCATCAGAAAACAAAACACTTGCAAATAATCAAGCCTTCAAAAACCTATGCTCTGATACCAACTTCATCTAAAAATGATAAAGGCTTCTATTCTTGAAAATATTTGCAAAGTTTTATTTAAGTGTGCTTATGCAAAATGATCAATTTTCAAACACAAATTTCAGAGAAAATTACACATTCAAGATGCAAATATTAACCAGCAAATAACAGTGAACAGTAAACACATAACACAACAAATGATAAAGGAGTTCACCCCTCTCTTGGGCTACATCTCCTGGTTCAGCTTCTAATGGATCTTTTATATTATTTTCTCAAAGTGCTAAAATATGTGCTTTACAATGCTCAAAATGCCAAATAGATGGTTTCAATGGCTTCAGAACGTCCAAAAACTCCTAGCTGGGCTTTTTCGGCACCTGATTTGGCCAAAAATTGAAGAAGATAGGCTTTTTGGAAGTTCCCCTTCAAACTTGTTGTCTCTGGATTGCCAAAATGCACCTCTGTGTGTCCAACCTAGCCTCTGTGCGTTTTTTCGTGCTTAAACCTAGCACCGGACACATAACCGCAAAACGCGTGCAACTGTAGAACAGTTAGGGAACCTAGCCCCCTAACCGCAAAAGCCGTTGAGCGCATGGCCATGTGATCGCGTCCCGCACACAAAAGGGCTAAGTTTTAAAACTTATGGGCAACCGACAAGTGTCCAGGCCGACGAGGCTTTGACTTCGTCTGAAACGCGCGTGCGTGGTGTGGTCGTATGGGAATCCGCATGTGAATGGGGGCTGGGGCTAAGCCCCAGCCCGGACCGCACCCAACCATAACATAATTCAAATTTAAATATAAACAAAACCATATATATAATAAGAAATAGCGTGTGGGATATTGGTAAACCTACACCCTGTGAAGGCGCTCCACCATGGCGGGAGTTCTGGGGTTCGATCCCCACGGACTCCATATAATTTTAAACAACCAATTAAATACGGTGCCACGTGGCAACCCATGTCTGGGCCATGTGGCACCATCCCACTTGTCAAAACTGTGCCACGTGTCGAGAAATGATTGGACTTCACAACTGCCAACTTTCTGCCAACTCAACACCTGCCATGTCAGCGTATGACCTTGCCATGTCAACGTACGGCCCTGCTACGTCAGCGACTGTACGGACTGTACGGTCAACAATTTTTTTTAGCCTGTTTGACAATTTGAACATAACGCGATATCTCACTCATACGATGTCCGTTTGAACCCATTCGAGTTGCGTTGGGTTCGTGACGACGAGGCCTATGCACCTGTTTGATTTGAAGCGATTCTGAGCACTTTGAAATTTGAGCAAAATTTGATCCCTTGGATCAATTATAAATATAAATTTAGGAGAAATATGAGGAGTCATAGATGAATATGAAGATTCATTTTGACCCCTTTGAAGATCAAAGGGGTTCAAAGAGGTTCAGTTTTCATTGCATTAATGTACGACTCATTTTAATGATATGCAAGTCATTCGTGTAGTTTTTGATCCTTTCCTCGACACTTTATTTGTTTCATACACACTTTGACATTTCCTTTTCAATTGAGTTTTTCTTTTAGTTTTGTCAAGGTCCTCACAAGAATCACTCGAAAGAAGCAAACTGTGTTTTGAGGTGCATCCACGCTACTTCCAATTTTGACATTTAGTACACCTCGATGCTTCTTAGCTTGTGGGTTTCAATGATGCGGATTAGGATAGTTCCATTAATGAGCTAGAGTTTACATTTGGTTTTGTTCATCACCTTAGCTATGCTTTGGTTTAGTTTGGTTTTGTGAATATGATTTTGATCTTCTTTCATGAAGGAAACTAGCGATTGGAACAAATTTTCACATGAAGATCCAAAATTTGATGAATGCATTAACAAGTTTAAATTACATCTTGTTGCATGTGATTTGCATGTAGTTTTTTACAAATTGAAGATATTTATATTTTTGGAAAATTTTAACCTATGGTTAAGATGATATGTGAGAATATTTCCTACTAGTAAAATTTAAAAGTGCATAAGCTAGACGTTCAAAGTCCTTAAACCAAATGTTAGAGGCCCAATTCTAACTAAAGCACTTAATGAAGATATCTATGTAACCCAACATTTCCTTATTGTAACTATACAAGTGAATGAATCAATATCTTATGGGACACAAAATCAAGATAGCAATGCTACTATCTATGTTAAATAATTTTTTTTATGAAAGGCAAGAACTTGAGAAGTTTTAATGTAAGCCATGATTGCAAATTACCAATAACGGTCATGGGTATTGCCTTCAATATAAACTTATTGAAAAAGGCTATCAGTTTAAAAGATTATTGTTTATTCAACTAATAAATTATTGTGTTTGTGGAGTCTTTGTCTTTTGTATCTCAACTAAAAAACATTCTTTCTATTCTTTTTATTAACATTTTATATAAATTAATTAAGTAGTGTTTCTTCCATCAATTTAATACATTAATGCTTCTCTAAAGGTGGCATTATCTTTTTAAGTAAGAGGTACAATGTCACATACCCATGAGTTTCTACCTAACTTAGATTTCATTTTTTGTTTCGGCACTCCCAACAATCCTGTGGCACTGCCTTGCTTTGGTCATAGGGGTTTTGTGAGTATTGACAACCAACTACATCTCCTTATCTAAAGTATATCCATAATTATACTTTAATTTTAGATCTAAAACACGGTTCTTAATAAGTATGTTGGGAATGTGTTCCAATACTTGGTCATGTCCACATAAACATAAAGTAAACATCCTAGACATAAAAGAACACAATACTACATAATAGATAGTGGCACCAAAGGTGCCTATGTCTTATTATTGGAAGAATAATACATTTTAGTACAAAAGGGGAGCTTAGAGGCTACCAGTGGTTCTTTTAGAGATGATCAGATAAGATAAATCCTAAACTACCTTAGTGCCATTCTACTTGTCCAACTAACCCCTAAAGCACTCACAAATCCATCTCTTATGGTATTTGTTCTTCAATTGAGTAGGTTGTCATAATGCCACTGTCTAAGTTGTTCACTAGCTTGAACAACGACTTCTTCAATCCAAAACCATTTTACCCTTGTACTTAGCATTGCCTAGGATCTTCCACTTGGAAGAATTTGTCTTTGCCTTCTTCCCACTCTTTCTACTTACATTTAGAGAGTTGCTAACGCTTCCTCAAAATGGGACTCCTTACACCTTCTCCAACAGAAAGTGGACCTAGTCCTACAATTGTCCGACCCAAGATGCCTAACAATTGCAATTGCTTTCATGGAGCAAGGAACTTCTACTCCTTGGATTACATCTTTCTAAATCTATGTCAACTGCTTCAACTGTCATCCAAGACAAAGCTCCGCTTAAGCTAAGGTTGGTGTACAAATCTTTTGTCTTCACCAAGGTGTCTTACAACCAATCTCATCTTTAATAATAATAATAATAATTTTAAACTAACCTTACTTTAAGAGACTAGATTGGGTTGGTTGAAGATTTGTAGGAGGCTGTTGAGATATCTTCTCAACCACTCCCTCCAAGTATGGAATCGGTTGGATTTGAATCCAGCTATATATTTACCTATGTATGTGTGTAACAGTGCAGTAATACAATTAAGTCTTTTGTGTAATCATGGATGCTCTCTCAATTTCTGAGTTGTTCCACTCTAGAGTTTGAGTTTGTACTAAGGTTGGGGTTCGTTCTATTTTGGTCGAGGTTTGATTTTTATTGAGCTCATTGGTTCTAGTTTAGGTAACGATTTGGTTTTTCCAATTACAAAGTATGTGGAATTCAATCTTCGAATCTATGAAAGGCTTTTTTGTTTGGTCATTATTAATGTTATTTATCTTATAAATAAGAGGTTTACTAAGTTCAATAAGTTAGCTTACTAGGTTTGAATGTGGATTCTAACAATGTGGAGTTTTCCATAAGGTTTTTGGTTATTTTGGTTGAGGTTTTATTCTTATTGAGTTCATTGGTTCTACTTTGGTTTGGTTGAGGTTTGGGTCTTGTTGAGTTTTGCTAGATTATTAATGACTATTGTGGTCAGTGGTTGAGTCACCTTTGATTTAGATATTTTCGGGAAGGAGAGATCTCGTGAGGTTTTCCATGGAAACAAATAAAAGGATAGGAAGCTTATGTTGGTGATTAGAATCCCTACCAGCCATAGAGTGGGTGTGTGGAAATTGCATCAAAACCATTGCTAATTTTTTTTTACATTACGTTGGAGTCTTTCTCCATGCTGTCTTTTGGTATCCAATTCATGGAAAACTTATCGATTAGGAAATTGTCTACCTTGGGAATTATAATTTTAGCATTCTTGCATTCTTGTTTGTGTTGAGATTTTTTTCGTTCGAAGAAATAAATGAATTTGTATTTGTTAAGAGGGAACCATCTTGTTCCTTCTAGTGGCTTGACATATCATTGATGTGTGCAATCATGTCCTTGTAGAACAATTTCTAGGTAGATAACTAGGTGGAGATGAATCACAGATGACAATTACTCAATTTCTAGTTTGTGTCCCCTCGTAGGTTGTAAGATGAGTAGGGAACCACTTGTAATCTCCCCTTCCTATTTAGCATGGTCGTTGTTGTCACATCATGCGGCAACTTTTCTTCTCATGGTTTGATATATCATTGACATCTGTAATCTTGTCCTTGTAGAACGATGCTTAGGTACACCAAATCTAGTTGGAGACGAATCATATATAACAATTTCTCAATTTTTTGTTTGAAACCCTTTGGAGGTTGCAAGATGAATAAGAAGCCACGTGTAACTTCCCCTTCCTAGTGAGTATGGAAGAAGGCACGTGTAAATTCCCCTTCCTAGTGAGTATGGTCATCGTTATCATGTCATGGAAACAACATGCCTCAACATAGAACTAACAAGCTTTTAGAGAAAGTCAAGAACGTCGACACAACTAGTGTCCTTCCCTAGCTCGACAAAATGATTTTTTTTATACTAGTTATGTTCATCTACAAGACAATCAATCCACTTGAACCGAGAGATAACGTCTAGGTTTAATTGTGGTTTAAAATGAATCAACTATACCAATCTTGAATGATTGTATCGAGATGCACTTTTTACAATGCAGTGTGAGGGATTTGTGTAATTCCATTCATTATCAACATGGGTTTACATGTGGCATTAAAAAAAATTATTATTACAAAACATTTTAATGTTGACCATAAATAAAATATTTCAATGTCCACCTTAAATAAAATATTTCATTATCAACTTATATGTGAGTGTCTGTTGACATTGAAATTTTTTACTTAAGGTGGAGATATTGATAAAGCAATTGAAAGTAAAATATTTGTTATGGTTAAAACATTTCAATGATGTTGTAGTGCACCTTTTCTGGCTACCAAGGTTTAAACGCTATTATAGAGAAGACTATAACACCACTTTGTACATAACTCATACAGGTATTATAAATCCCATGCATTTAAACAAATCAACACTTTCTACACAGAGTATTCATATGAGTTACTGCCATAATTAAGAATCAATAGCATTTCATACTAAATCATATACACAGCGGAATTCATGATAACATAAGCAATAGTCATGCAAAACATGATTAAAAGATAAACAGATACTTATCTTTTATTAGTGGTAGAATCCACCAACCAAGTGTAGGCCTTCCACGAACCTCCCAGCCTTAGACCACACTGCTCATCAGCTCAGCAGTGGGTCACCCCCGAGCTGGGACTAAGCTCCACCCCAAGACAAGGAATCCTAGGCTAGGCTAAGGTTACAGGGAAAACAACACACAACCACAAGGAAGGGATTCTCTCCGAGGAACCTCCCATGCTCACTGCCCACAGACCCTCATTCCCCACATGCCTGTTCCACCCCAGGAGAATACACCTTCTCTGTCACCTGGACAGTCCTTCGGCTGTTAATCTCCCTTGCCTTGGGTTACAGGAACAGGCCGGACCAGAATCCTCCGGGCTCTATGGAAGCTACCAGGTTCCTTCCAAGAGTTCTCTCCTTCCTCTGCGCACTCTCTCACCTGGAGGGAGTCACTCGCAGGCCAACCAACCACACACAGTCCAGTACTGCGTGGCCTCAAAAATTTCACGGGAAAAACAGACACAGGCTCAATCGCCACTAGTTCAGCAATCACCGAATGGTCTCACGGTCACGGCTTCGGAACAGGGAATGCACACACGGGTTTTCTCAGAGCCAGACACAGACTTTTCAAATCACTGGGACGCCCGAATGTTTTCTACAGGAGTCGGGTTGGTTGTACTATCCAGGGCTCCGTACACGTTCAGACCATCCCCAGAATGGAGGAGGAGGGACCCTTCTCACGGCTCACCCTGGCCGTTTATTCGCATGCGTCAGGGTTGACACTTGTCACCCATGGAACTGCATGCGTTCCACCAGCACACATCACCCTTGTACGTCCTCCCTTGCCAAAACTTAGGATAAAACATAAAATGCACATGTCTTTTGGGATAATATTAAAATATTATTCCCAGGCTTAAGCACCCCCTAGGCTCAACACTTATCCCCTTTCCCACCTTCTAGCCCCTAATTCCTTGCCCACTCTGTGGATGCTCAGTCCCCCTTCACTCATTCATCGTGGTCGGTCTGCACCTGGCGGTGTTTACAATTTTATTAATTGTTCTGCATGATTACATATACAACATCAGGCTCCTGGCCTAGAACACTTAGGCTCCCTGGCCTAACAAACACATAAGCCTCTAGCTTATAAGAACTCGGCTCACCAGCCTATAAAACATAATTACAATTTCTTTCAGAACATGGTTTGCAACGGGGCTCGGCCTTGGGGACACTACAGATGTGCTCCTTAGTATGAGGGAGATTTGTAATCCCTCTATGTATGTGTATATATAATTTTAAGGTCATGGCCAAACCAGACACCAAATTGGTGTATGACACCCCCTTGTTTGCAGAACAAGGGACCCCCTTTGTGCAACGATTTCATTGTTAAAGTCTATGAAGGTATACATTCCCTACCCACCTTTGAATTTGACCTTGTGACCTCTTAGGAGAAAACACATGTTCTTAACTACTAGGCCCACTGAGGTTGTATGACATGTCTCAAGTTTTATATATATATATATATATATATATATATATATATATATACACCATATGTCTCTTAATATACACGTATACTAAAAGGGGGGGGTGAATCGATATAAGGCAATGCTTTGCTTTTTCAAACATTCATCAACCATAAGAAAACAATCACATATTAATTGTAGAACATGGAACACATGATTTACATGAAAACCCTTTCGAGGGATAACCACAAAACGTTTCTTTATAATTCTTTGTAGGCACCAACTTACTGTTACAAATATTTGTAGGCACCAACCTAATAGAGACGCCAATCTCCACCGATACTAACACAATCACTCTAGTTTCTGCAATCAATCCCTACAAAAACTAGGTGGCTTCCCACAGAGTACACAACTAACAACATACTCATATATAATATAAATTAACAGTTAAAGAATGACATGAGGAATTTACTGTTATAGGAAAAAAAAACCAACAATAAAACTAATGGACAGGAACATGAATGTCTTTGTTAATCAGAACATAAATTTGTTTATAGAATTATTACATCTCATAAAAATTTGGAACAATTCTCCCCTCTGTTTCTGAATCCCTTCTTGTTTTTTTCTTTCCTGTTTCTTCTTATGTAGAAATGGAATCAATCTTGGTGAAAACTTCGCTCTGGTATCAATGTTTTTTTTGCAAGGTATGAAATGTCCTATCTTTGAAAATATCTCCACTACAACCATCACAGAGTCATGACCACTCTGCATCCTAGGTAGTCCGAAAACAAATTCCATACTTATATCTTCCCATGGTCTCTCGGGTAGTGGTAGTGGTGTATACAATCTTCTGTTTTGACTCTTCCATTTAACAAGTTAACAAATTCTGCAGCACTTAACAAATTTCTTAACATCCTTGTTGATTCTAGGCCAAAAGCATCTTTCTCTCACTAATGTCGTGGTCTTATCAATGCCAAAATGTTCACCTAAACCTTCACTATGCAACTCTCTCATAAGATTCAGCCTCAGTGAGCTTTGTGGAATGCACAAACTTTGGTTCTTGAAAAAGAAACCTTTTTGAAGATGAAAATCCAAATATGGTGTTCTATCAATGCTCCAAGGCTCTTTGCACGCTTTCCAAGCCTCTGAAAAGCCTGCATCTTTTGCATACAATTCTTTTATACATTAAAAGCTAACAACTTCAATTGATAAAGTATTCAACAACATTATCCTTCAGCTCAATGCATCAAAAACTCTATTTTACTTTCTAGACATGTGCTTCAAAACAAACTAGTAACTTTGCAAAAGTTCTATCCATTTGGAATGCCTTTGATTTAATTTACCTTGACTATTGATGTACTACAACACTTTATGATTAGTAAATAAGACAAACTCCTTTGGTAGCAAATAATGTCTCCATTTCTTCAAGGCTTGTACAATAGCATAAAACTCTTGATCATAGTACTTCTTCTTAGCATCATTCAATTTCTCGCTGAAGAATGCAATCGGTCTTCCTTCTTGGTTCAATAATTCTCCAATATTTGATCCACTTGCATCACAACTCACTCGAAACAGTTTGTTGAAACTTGGAAGTGTTAAAACTGGTTGTTCAATTACCTTTCTCTTCAAATCTTCAAATGACTTCATGAATGCTATTGTCCAACTGAAATTTCCCTTCTTCATGCAATAAGTTAGTGGTGCACAAATCTCGCAACAATTTTTGAAAAACTTTCTGTAGAAGCTTTCCAAACCATGGAAACTTCTCGCATCTAACGTACACTTAGGTGTCGACCACTCCAAAATATCCTTAACCTTTTTAGGATCCATCTTCAAACCCTCCTTGGAAATCACAGATCCCAAGTATACTAATTCTTTTGTCGGAAATGGACATTTCTTCAAATTGATCAACGTTTTCTCTTCTTTCAACCATTGTAGCACCTTTATCACATTCTCTAGGTGTTTTTGTTTGGCCTTGCTGAAAATCAAAATGTCATCTAAGTACACAACAACAAACTTACCCAAAAATGGCTTCAAAACTTCATTCATAACTCTCATGAATGTGTTGGGTGCATTAATTAGTTCAAATGACATAGCTAACCACTCTAACAACTCGTCCTTTGTTTTGAACGTTGTCTTCCATTCATCACCTTTCCTTATCTGAATTCGATGGTAACCACTCTTCAAATCAATCTTTGAAAAATACTTGGCCCCACTAAAACAATCCATGAGGTAATCCATCCTTGTTAAAGGAAATCTGTACTTGATAATAATCTTGTTAATAGCTCGTGAATCAGTACACATTCTCCATTCACCTCATTTCTTGGGTGTCAAAACTGTAGGTACAACACACAGACTCAAACTCTCTCCGATCAATCTTCTATCAAGCAACTCTTGCACCTGCTTATTTACTTCCTCACTCTTTGCCAGAGTCATCCGATAAGGATATTTATTTGGTAGACTTGATCTCGATATCAAATCAATCTGATGTGATATAATTCTAGAGGGAGGGAAATATGTGGCTAGATCATCTTCAATAATATCCTTAAACTCATTCAACAAAGGTTGAATTTTCGGTGGCACAAAACTCATTTTTCCATTCTTCAAAACTTCTCTTGGTACTAAGGACAAACATAAATGATTCTTCTTTCGATCTCTCAAGAATTCCTTAGCCTAACACATTATAATGCGGTTGTTTCTGCAAATATTTCTGTTGTTCTTTTCTTTGCTATCATTACCACCCAACTTAGTCTCCACCATTGGCTCCAATTAGTATTGCTTTCTATCCTTCAAAAATTCATGAGTATTCTTCCTCCCATCATGGAAAACTTTTGTGTCCAATAACCATGGTCTTTCGAGTAATACATGACAAGCATCCATCTCCACTATGTCATACAATACTTGCTCACCAAACTTTCCAATCTAAAAAATCAACAAGCATTGCTTGATCACAGTCACTTGCGGTCCTCTTTTCAACCATGAGACCTTGTACAAATTTGGATGTGGAATGCTTTTCAACATTAATTTATCCATTACTTATGTGGATACTAAATCTGCTATCCTTTTGCCATCTATGAAAATATGACAATACTTATCCTGAATCTTGCATTTAGTTTTGAACACTCTTTCTCTGTTTAGGCTCTTCTACTACCTTTATCTTTGGCTTCAGTAATACTCTTCTAAACATCAGGTTTTCTCTTTACTGTTGTTGAAGTACTTTCACCTTCCCACCAACAACTGTTGTCTCATTTGCTTGGGTAACTTGTGTCCTAGCCTCAGTTCTTCTCGTTAAATTTTGTCTCTCCAAACATTTTGATGCTTTGTGACCATCTACTCCAGATATATAACATGTAATAACATATTTACCTCGACCAAAACCTATGCCTCTGCTAGCACTTCTTCCTCCTCTTGTACTCTTAACTACTGGTCGTTTCATTTTCCTTTTCAATGTCTTTAACGACACTTATTTTTCTTCTGCATCTAGTTCCTTTTCCTGGGAACTTCTGTCGCAATATTTTGTCAATCTTTTCTTCCACCTTCAAAGCAACTTGATAAGTGTCATCCACATTACAAAAGTAATGTGTACTTATCTCATCTTGAATCTGATACATCAACCCATTCATGTAGCTTTCTACTCTTTGGTATTTTCGTTTCTTTATTCTCTACCTGAGGGATATTTTGAAAAACTCCTATGTATATTCACGAACAAATGTCTCCTTCTACCTTCAGTTTTCCACTTGTCTGCATAGTTGATCATCTACAGGTAAAAATTTCTCTTTAATTTTGCTCACCATCTATGCCCATGTTTTAATCATTCGCCATTGGTTATCTACTCTTTCTTTCTGCAACATGTTCCACAATAATGCAACATGACCTTTTAGTGTCGTCATGGAAAATCGAATCTGATTGGGGTCTTGGTTAGTTTCAAACCCAAAATATCTCTCGAGCTGCCCTATCCAATCAATGAGAGTTTATGCTTTCAAACTATCGTCATAGTATGAAACTTCTACTCTTGCACTACCTATATCTTTTAGAAAAGATATTAAACGGACTGCTGGGTCTACTTCCTCGACATTTCTCTCTGCTTCAGGTTCACATTCTGACTCTGAATCTGTTTCAACATCTCCATACCTTTTGGTTTCTAGTTCTTCAATCCTCCTTTGTATCTCCTCTATTTCTCTAGCACCCTCTCGTGTTGCTCATGCTCTTCTTGGCGGCATCCTTACGAGTTGTCTTGTAGCCCTCACTCGGACAAACATTCATAGGTCTTACTTTCGAGCATTGTTCTCTCACAACTCATGAGCTAAACCATCTCTGATACCGCTTAATGTTGTTACTCTAGTTTCAGAAGTCAATCCCTACAAAAACCAGGTGTTTGTCCACATAGTACACAATTAACGATGTACTCATATATAACATAAATTAGTAGTTAAACAACACCACGAGGAATTTATTTTTACAATGTAACATACCTAGCGGCCTAACTCAGTATTGCTCTCTGAAGGTTCGACCCCTTCTGCACATGAGAAATGAATGAATCCCCTCCAAAAAAACTAAGGCTCAACGATATATATTGCATGCCTTAAAATCGACACTTGTCACCTTCAGAAGTATCTTTAGCCACTTGGTGACTTGTTCCCATCCTCCGGAGCATAGGATAAATAATTATCNTTTCCCTTTTTCGGTGAGGTTATCCCTCCGACTGTTTTTCGTCTGATTTGTCTGCACGCAACGATGTGATAATATTAATAACTTGTGTGTGATTACATTTACATGGATAGGCGCACTGACCTATTTGCATCTTGGATCACTAGTCTCATAACCACACAGGCTCTTCTGCCTCAAATACACACACACACACACATATATATATATATATATATATGATGATGATGATGATGATGATGATTAATGTCCACTAAGACCGAATTGGTCTATTAGACCTTAAAAGGGTAAGTGATTACTTGTAATTCTTTAGAATTTTGTTTCTATGCTCGAAAAGCATTAAGAGAAGCTTTCCAAGATCACCATAATTTTGTTGAGTTAAGAGGTTAGGAAGGTTGGTAGTGTGATAAATATTTTGAAAATGAGATCTAATATGGGTATAGGCTGGACAATCTAAGAGAAAGTGCTTTTCATCTTCAACCTTTTTAGTGTCACAAAGGTGACACACTCTTTCATCCCATGGCGTTTTAGGAATTGACCAACGCCCAGTTTCACTATGGAGCTCGTGAGAATTTGTTCTTATCTTAGCAATGCTTATCTTACAGAAAGATAGTGGCTAAGGAGTGAAGCTTAGTTTTCCCTTATGAAGTCGTGGTCAGGCTAAGGGTGATCGTGACAAGTAATCTTGGTTGTTCTGCATCTACGCTTGGGTGGAATGTGGATGTTCCATTTGTTTCCAACATAACTGTTACATATATGTATCTTTATTTGACTACTCTTCACTAATGTTGGAATATTGAATTGCATTTAGCTACATAGTTTAATTGCAAATGGATTTCATTTGATCAATTACTACTCATGTTGGGTTTATTGATTTGCATGTAGCTATAGAATTGATCTATATAGATGTATGTATGGTAGAGAAGCTAAATAATCACTTTAAAACTCACGGATCTTTCAACATGGAATTACATATTTTAGTTATAAAGCATGAGAAAGGGGATGTTTAAAAAATTCTGCCTTGCTACATAAAGTCTTAAACTCTGGAAATTCACATATATAGTAGTATATCTACTAAATAATATACAACCATAGATTATTAGAATATTTCATGTGTTAAAGAGGAAGTTAATATTTTGCTAATTCCATAGGAATGGGTGAGAATCAAGGCTTCTTTTATTTATGAATACATAAAGAAGACCCTCAGAAAACTCTGGTAAACAAAAGGAGCTACAAAATTAAAATAATTAGGGATGAAATTGTATATCAATGCATTTCTCTGTGTTAAGCTACATAAATAAAATATAAGCAAATTCTTCATTGAATCTAAAGTGATTTTCCTCTATCTGTGTTATAGAATAATTTTGAGATTTTCAAGTTACATTATCTCACAAAGCGCCATATACGAAATGCTTATATTAATAATAGAAAAAATATTCCAAGATATTTTTGTGTACAATTATAGATGTGTTATTCGGTAGTAGGAAAAGCATAAGTGTAGTATGGAGTTAGTTGTTTAAACTCTCAGACATCATAATAAGTTAAACATCAACATACAAGGAGTTAAAACACTTGATACAAAACCATAAATTTCAATGGGTTTCTAAGTGGAACAATAACTGAGAGATAGTATAAAAGAAGTCCAAATTTTTCATGGATTTAGAAATGTAGGACATGAATTCCTAGAAAATATCTGAGGTCGGTGATCTGGATTTATGAGCAAAACGAATCGAAACCACATATTTATAATGTGAACACAGAGACGTAGTGAACAATAATAGAGATATAGTAAAAACTTGACTTCTATTAAATAATAAATATGCTGAAACTGTAAAATGTAGACTGAAAACAAGCTTGTTAGAATGGTGGCAGCTTATTTCTGAGAATAAATGTGACGGCTACACTCATTCGCAAGAAGATGTGTAAAATGAGGCTCTGAAGACTTTTTTACAATAAACATGAATTCCAAAACCATAGACATCCAAAAACCCCAAACCCTAGGAGATGAAGTGCCAAAAGTCATGTGGGCTCTGTTGGGGTAAGTTAGTACATTAACTTCTCGGGGTTGTAACTTTTGCATATGATCTTCGTTTAGGGTGTGCGTTAGCTCGTTGGAAATGTATTGATGAGGATATTGATTTAGGGTGCTCAATTAGAGGCTTTACTTGCATTGAGGTGCTCGATCATGATAAAAGATCATTTAGGCCTTCAAAAATGGCCTCGGAAGTTTGGGACCTGAAAAATTGCTAAAAATAGTAAGTTGCCAAAAACTTGTTTTGAGTCAGTTAGACAAGGTGGATGGCCACTGAGATTCTCCTGGATCAATCCTACCCCCTTAGGAAGAAATGGTCTCCATTGCGTTCAGTGCCCCCATCAGGTGAGAAAATTTCTGCTGAATTTGGCTTCGGGTGAGCCACTTTCCTTGGTGCAGGAGTTGCCCTGCTTTGACAACATGATAAAGCTGAATCCTCTGCTAACGAGTTCCAGTGACCTGTGTGTCCACGATCTGATCAGTGGATGCTTGTTTCATGCAGTCAGGGTTGAGCTCTGTTGGTGTCAATTGTTCTGCTATCTCTGAGGTGTATAATAATGATGGAAAATAAGGTCGAAGGAGGTCCACATTGAACATTGGGTGCAAACAAAGGAAGGGGGGAAGGTTGAGCTCCAAAGGATTGTCACCCACATATTTGGTGATGGTGTAAGGTCCATAACAGAGTGAACGAATCTTCTAATGAGGCTCTGTAAGGCGTTTTTTCTGCAAGTGCAACCAAACTTTGTCTCCCACCTGAAACTAGTGTGGCACCCGATGTTGATCATGGAGCTGCTTGTACTTGGCATTGGACTTTTGTAAAATATCATGAACTTGCTTGCGGATGTGTTGGATTCTCTCAATGAATCAGGTGGCTTTGTCAGCTTCAATTGGAGCATGCGACGAGTCTGCCTGGGTGGTCGCAAGGGGTAGTGCAACATCCATGGCACTCAACCCCAGCTGAAAGGGGTTGTGGTCGGTTGATCTATGTCCAACTCTGTTGTAGTTGTGTTGAACATAGGGAAGACTCTCATCCCAGGTGTGGTGAGCGTGGAAAAACGTTTTTTAGACCCTCAAAATGGCCTTGGAAGTTTGGACCCGAAAAACCTGCTAAAAGTAATAAGTTGCCAAAATACTGTTTAGAGCCAGTTGGACAATGTGGATGGCCACCGAGATCCGCCTGGATCAGTCGGAACCCGAGTACCTTTCTCTGGTCAAACTCTAACCTTCGTGACAAATAATTCTTCCAAACCCGCATTACACAATTAAGAATGTTAGTATGGATAAGTAGTTCATTCGAGGATGTTAAAAAATAAAGAGCTTAGAAAAACAAAATCACAGGCTTATCTTAAAACTCTTGTAGCAATTTGGGCTCTTGTACCGTTCCTCCCTGTGGACAAACATCACCAAAACACGTAAGAAAAACCTTTTCCATATTTAAAGGAAATTTAAAGATTTTGTTTCTTTTCTAAAAAATTCAAAGGGAAACACCTGTAACGTCCTGAGTAAGGGTATTTAGGTGGAACACTGTAGGCCTGTCGTCACTATTTGCTTTTTGGTTTTAGCAATCGCCCTTACTCCTCTTAACCTGTCATTACTTAGCCTTATTCATAAGTACATTATAGAGTAAAATTATAGTTTTCAGAGAAAATGTATCACTAGAGATAAGGCTTAGTATAAAGGCCTAAATGAAAGTAATCATGAAGTGTTCACATCCTTAAGTTAGGAATCATAATATTTGTGTGCTCGTAAGTTTTGTTTTTATATATACAATTTTTTGTATATATGTTTAGGGTTTGATGTGTTGGAAAGAAATCCATGGAATTTACAGGGACAAAATCACAACCTTAAGACGTAATGATGAATATCACTAAACAAGGTTTAGTAGTAAAACAAATAATGACCTTAGATAAACAGAGGAAGAGTAATTGTGAACCTTATCAAACTATTATGAACAATGTTGTTAAGATTTTACACATTAATTTGTACAGACAAGAAAAATCATTTTTTTTTAATTTGTTAAATGGGGTCTATTACAAATCACCTTCTTGCTCCACCCGAATCACATTCAAATCAATAATATGATTAGCATCAGGTACATATTTTTTAAGCAATGATACATGGAAAACATTATTACTAGACAAGGATGCAAACAATGAAAGCATATATGCGACATGACCAATCTTCTCTAGGATTTCAAATGGCCCACAGTAGCGCAGTACCAACTTAGAACAATTTCCCAACTTTAGGGAACTACGTTTGGTTTTTACTTTCAAGAACAATTGGTCTCCCACTTTAAACTATATGTGGGTTCTGCATTTATCGCCGTAGATTTTCTGCATGTCTTGGTTATCTTTTAAGTTCTGCTTTATCTTTACCATTTGCTCTTCCATTTCCCGAAGTAGATCAGGCTCAACTACTACGCGGTCTGTTGGGTTGTCTCAACTCACTGGCGTGTTGCACTTTCTACCATAAAGTGTCTCAAATGGGCTCATTTTTAAATATGCTTGATACCCATTGTTATAAGCAAACTCTACTAGGTGAAGGTAGTCTTTCCATTTTGATGGTTTATCCATCACATACATCTTGAGCATATCTTCAATCACCTGTTTTAACCTTTTTTTTGACCATCTCTCCCAAATCCTTTGAATAGACCTTTACAAAAGTTCGATGTGAACTTGGAATCTCTGTTAGATACAATTGTCTTAGGTACACCATGCAGCTTAGCAATTTGTCGCATGTATATTTCTACAATGTTCGTTGCCTTGTGCGCATATTTCACTGGAATAAAACGGGAAGCTTTAGTAAGCTTGTCCACCAGTACCATAATAGAATCATGTTGCTTAACAGTCCTAGGTAGCTTAGTAATGAAATCCATGGTCACAACTTCTCAATTCCATTCAGGAACGGGCAAAGGTTGTAGCAAACAAGATGGATGTTTGTGCTCAGCCTTGAACTTTTGACTTTCAAGGCATCTAGCAATAAAATCAACAACCTCATTTTATATGCCTGGCCAATAGAATTGCTTTTTGACCGCATCTATTGTCTTCTAGTAGCCTGGATGTTCTGCATAAGGAACTTTATGTATCTTTGACAATAACAATTTTTTTAACTTCTGAACATTCAACGCATAAACTTTGCGTCTATACATGAGGATTCCATCCTCTTTTAGCTCATAACCTTCCAATTTCTATTACAACATACTTTGCTGTAAGTTCGTCCTTATGTCCACATAGAGTTGATTTGACTTAGAAACTTCTAAAATTCTATCACTCAAATCTGATTTGTACATGTTAATGGATGTAGCATGCATTTTGTGCACTCTCCGACTGAGTGCATCAACCACCTTGTTTTTTTTTCTATGATATGCTTTATGTCAAAGTCATATTCATTGAGGAATTCTAACCACCGACTTTGTCTAGCATTTAAACTTGGCTATCCAAACATATATTTTAAACCATTTTGATCTGTCCTCAACTCGAACCTTTTACTCTTGAGATAGTGTCGCCACATCTTCAAGGCATCCACTATGGCTTCCAATTCTAAGTCATGAGTAGCATAGAGCTTTTCATGCTCTTTTAACTTTCTTGATTCGTAGCACACTACATTCCCATTTTGATCAAAGACACCACCGAGTCCTTTTGATGTATCCGTGCACACAACGAAGTCTTCATCAGGATCAACAATTCTCAAAACTAGCGCACTTGTCAACAGACTCTTCAAGTACTGAAAACTTCTTGCACAATCCAGTGTTCATTCAAATTGCACACATTTCTTTTGCAAGATGTAATTGGGTGCACAATTTTTGAGAGGCCTTCAATAAACCTTTTGTAATACCCTACAAGTCCCATGAAGGAACTCACCTCTGCGATATTTCTTGGTGTTGGCCATTCCTCAATGGCTTTTATCTTTTCTGAATCCATAGCTATTGCTTCCTTGGAAATGATATGACCCAAATAATGAATCTGTCACTAGTAAAATTAACACTTGCTCAACTTTGCATAAAGTTGTTTCTTCCTCAATAATTGTAGTACCATCCTCAAGTGTTGCTCATGCTCTTCTTCAAACTTTGCTTAAATAAGTATGTCATCAAGAAATACAATGACAAACTTATCTAAGTATTCTCTGAAAAATCAATTCTTCAAACATATGAAGACAATTGGTGCATTTGACAACCCGAATGACACCACTGTGAACTCATAATTTATGTACTTCGTTTTGAAGGTAGTCTTGTTGATGTATTCTTCTTTAATTCTCACTTGGTGATAACCAGATATGAGATCAATCTTTGAAAGTATCTGTGTGCCTCGCAGCTGGTCAAAGAGGTTATCTATCCTTGGCAAAGGATACATGTTCTTTACTGTTATATTGTTCAGCTACCTAAAGTTGATACAAACCCTCAACGTACCATCCTCCTTCACAAACAATACTGGGGCACCCCAAGGCAACACACTTGGACATATATACCCCTTCTCAAAATTTCTTCAAGTTGCATCTGTAATTCCTTTAGCGTTGGTGTACTCATTCTGTAAGGAGTCTTTTATAGATGAGTTGCTCCAGGCATCATATTTATAGAGAAATAGATATCTCTTTTCGGTGGAAACCCCGATATCACTTTAAAGACATCCTCAAATTCTTTCAATACTGTGCAGTCTTCAACATTTGACACTTTATCTTTAGGTGCCTCCTCCATGTGCAATGCAAACACTTGGCATGCTTTCCTGTAGCTTTTTTTTGATTACAAGGTTGAAACCTCTCTAATAGTTACAGCTCTTGGAATGCCTTGAACTGTTCTTAAGTTTCTTTCTTCATCCAAACAAGTAAATTCCTTATTGTAACAGTGTATAACAACATGATGTTGGTCCAACCAATCCATACCAATGAAACAATCATACGAGCCTAAAGGTATGATATCGAAATAAGCTTTTGTGCGAAGTACATTCATTTTCATTGGACATGCCTTCACCATCTCATTAATTTTCCTTTTTGTCCTTGTAGCTAACTGCACCAACCAAGGTTTTCCAAGCTTGCTTTTTGGGAATTGGAATCTTTCCACCATCTGAGGATCTACATAACTATGATTAGCTCTTGAATCATTATAAATAACAATTGGTTGGTCATTAATCTTACCTTCCACTTCAATCATGTGCAGCTAAAACTTATCCTTATTGTTATCCAGGGCTGTGTAAATTCTAAGTACCTTTCTGCCCATGTCTTCAACTATCGCAACTTATTGTACACTGTGCGCAGTCCTCCCTTTTTCACCTCTTTGAGGGCATTCTCTATACATATGATATCTGCCACAACCCCAACATTGAATAGGATGTTTCCTTGGTTTTTGCCCCATTGTCACCGTCATTCTGGAATCCTGGGGAGTTGACTATCCTTGCATAGTATTTATGAAAAATGGTGGCTTAGTCCCCTTCTTCCTCTGTTCCACCTTTCTTTTTATCTTTTCTTCCCAAGCCATTTAGAAAGTTGGTCTTTCCCTTTGTTGATCATAAAAACATCTAGCGCGTCCGATGGCTTCCTCCAATGTCTTGTGATCATCGTATTGTAGTATTTTGTCACTGATAAATGAGGGCAACCCACTCAGGTACCTTTGAATTTTATCTTGCTCATACTTGATGAATGCGACATATTTTAGCAGCTCTAAGAATCTTCTTTCATACTCATCTATTGTCAACTCCCAAGCTTGAGTTCAAAGAAATCCTTCATTTTCTGTGATAGTATCTCTTGGTTAAGTATTTCCTTTGAAAATACCTTTTGAACTCCCTCCATGTAACCTTCTTTTCATCAATGTGTTTCACCCGCACGAACTGGTCCCACTACATTGATGCCTTTCCCTTTAGTTGATAGATGACAATTATCTCTTTTGCCTGTGCAGAAAAATTATGCAGTTGGAATTACTTCCTCATATTCAGTAGCCAGGTTTTCAAATCTTCATCCTTCTTGTGCTCACCGTCAAAGGTAGGAGGCTTGATCTTATTCATTTATCTTTGTAACTTGTCTACATTAGTTATTTTTTATGCTTTCTGACAGGAGATGGACTTGAGCTACTGTGCACTTTCTTAAATGAATGCTTTGGTGAGTGGTGATGTCTATCAACACTTCTTGCTTATTTTCTTTTATCATGTGACCTGCGACTTCTTGTTCTACTTGACTCTGTCTCCTTGTCCATTTTCTTTTCTGTTTTTTCTAAACTTTGCATCAACCTGATATTGAAGTCATTTTGTTGCTCCTTGGCTTTCATAAGCCTCTCATTAACAACTTTATAGATCTAGACATATTTTTGCAGTACTTTTATGGTTTCTACCAAGTTTATGCACTTCTCCTTGGATTCATTACCATCAACACCCAAACGAACATACAACTTCTTGATTTCATCATTAGGGTTGTAAGTTCTCTGCGCATCTTCCATGCTTTTGACCTTCTGCGCAAATTCTGTCCTGCTCTATTCGCTGTTAATTCTGCAAAATGTGAAGGAAAAAAGATTTGTTAGATGAATTCATGAGACAAGTTCATGAAAACGCTGCACCATTTTGTCATAATCCTTTCTTCTGAATCCCATGCACACATTGGTATTCAACATATACCAATTTGCGATGTCAATAATTGACATATACACCATGTATTAGTACTACGCATAGACCACAAATTTGTTCCGCGCAGCCCCAAATTTTAGTGCGTACGCCCGTCCACCATTGTTTACCACGCAATTCCAGTGTTGAACCCCGCAATGTCGAAAAAATTTAGTGCGCACACTTGCATGTTTTTATTTTATGTGCACCATTGCCACATAATTCCAAATTCGACCACTGACTAGTTCGAATTTTGTTTTAAGTAGGTACTTTGCCCATGCAATCTAAGTGTTGAAATTGAAGCTTTGACACCAATTTGTAACATACCCAACCTCCTAACTGGGTACCGTGCTCTGATACTAATTTGTAACATATCGAGCCTCTTAACTAGGTACCGCGCTTTGATACCATAATGTAACATATCTAGCCTCCTAATTGGGTACTACGCTCTGATACCAAAATGTAACGTCCCCGTTACCAGCTTAGTACGGAGCAACACTACACAATCGAGTGCACAGAGTATGCTCTATAACATTAGTCTGTGCAGAAATACTTAAAGTAATGCGCTCAACCCCAAGTTGAGTCGTGCTACCCAAACTTTCCTTTTTTAACACAATTGTAACAGTGGAAGTAAGTCAATACAACTACATGCACAAACATAATGGGCACACACCAATTTTGTTCCCCTTGTACGTGCAGACTGCTTTCTTGTGCGTAGAGGCAAATCCAGCTTCTTGTGCACACATAGTATTTCCCTATGCGCACGATCATTCAAACCTTGCCTCAGAGACCGAGGACCATTATCATGAGGTTAACTTAACATGATAAGCTGTCAAGAACTGACATACTCATGAACGACTACAATTATTGGCTATCATCACCACACTTACATGTGCAAGCAACATTAAACGAAATAAAAACAATTACTTGTATGCAATAACATACAAGAATAAAACCTAAATTAAACATAGATAATTAAGCACACAATAAATGAAACAAGCACATAAAGATACTTATCTTTTATGAAAAGTCACCAACGGGAAGAAATAAAGAAAAGTCGGAAAGCAGAGGCAAGCACGAAAAATCAAGCAAGAGAGATGAGAGAAGTCTAGATGCAAGAGGATGCGGCTTAAGAAGATTCATAGGAAAAAACAATGAAGGAAGACCGCGACAAAGTCTCTGAATCAGAATACACTGAGGTGGACTTATAGGTGCTAATAGTTATCCTTGGGGGGATGTGGGGTATCGAGGAGTTTAGAGGTATTGCGGGGTATAAAAAAGTTTATCTAGTAAAAACAAAGGTTTATTTTATTGGAAAGATGTATTGGGAGGGGGATTCAACAAAAAGATTTTTGGAGGTATTTATTAATATCTAGTGAAATTAGGGTGTATTCGTTAATATCCCACGAACAAATGTGCTATGTAACAAGTTAATTAAGTGAAGACCCCATGGGGCAGTTACAACTGTTTTAGAGAGTGATTGCTTTTGTATGAACAAGAAGTATATAGTAGAGAAGAAGAGTTTGGAGCTGGAGCAATCATGGAGAGCAAATTCTAGAGCATGTTGTAGCGTTTTTGGAGCAATTTGGAGAAAAAGACTACAGATCAAGGTTGTCAAGCTTAAAGAGTCAACTTTTGTGTGAGTTGCTATGTAACAATAAGTGTTTGTTGCTATTTGCTGGTATTTTTTTTGGCAGTGAGTTCCCTTGAGTTCCTAACAGAGAGATTCATGGTTACTTATGCCAGAGAGACCCCTAAAAATGAATGAGACGTGCGAGGGACTAAGATCAGTGAAGGGGTAGATTCTTTGGGTTGGATGGGTCGAGAGGAAGAGAATTGTTAAAAAAACAAGATAGTTGTAGGAGAATACTAGTGGATTGTGGGATTGAGAGATCACCCTCTTGTGTGGATTGTTAGTCCCAACTCACGGGTGACTTGCTATTGAGATATAAAATAACAAGTCCGTGGTTGGGAGGAACGTTCACCCCAAGCAACCAATTGTCCAACTGAATTAAAAGATAAGTGTTTTATTTGTTTGTGTTTTATTTATGAGTTAAATTGTTGTGCATCCACTCTTTGTTTAATAAGAATTTTATGTTGTTGTTCATTTATGTCGTTTTTAGCATATTGTAGATGCATTTAAATAATGGTAACAAATAATAGTTAACTTGTAATTCATAGCTAGTAAACTACAAGAATTTAGTTATCATAATATTTTTATTTTTGTGAGGATTTCTGCACATAATGGACCTCAATTGGGCTAGGGAACGTTATATTATGGTATTAGAGCGTCTTGTTAAAACACGGGTCTTGTATGGGATAGGACGAGTGTAAATTGGGAAAATTTGTTGTTACGAATTTGGGTCTATGCGAATTTGGGGAAAAAATGGTGAAAATCAAAGTGAAATCACCAAATTCGTGAGCAAATCTAGTTTAGATTTCCTTCATAATCTTCGAAGAGAGGTTTAATGGAGTAAATATGCAGAGTTGCTGAGTTAAAATTCGACTTGGAAGGTCGAATTTCACATTTTATTGGTCGCTATAGAATTTGAGAGAGTTGGATGAATCGACAATCAAGATCGTGTTTGATCTTGAGATCAACGCCCCATATTCATTATGAATAAATTTAAAAACTTAAGGTTTTTGGAGTTTTGCAAAGGGACTAGATCAATGACTGAGATATATTTTCGACGTTTACAAAGGAAGAGAATCGACGGTCTTCATTAATTTTCGACCGTTGGTAAGTTGGAGCCAATTGACGGTTAAGACTTGTTGTCGGAGCCTGGAAAATAGAGCAAAATTGAAGGTTAAGACTTGATGTCGGAACTTGGAAAATAGAGCTAATCGGTGGTCGAAGAGTTGGGAAATATTTGATGGATCAACGGTCGAAATAATTTTGAATGATAGATTGACGTTCCAAATTCATCTTGGATTTGGTTGAAATTTGTAAGTGTTGGAGTTCGCCAAAAGAATTCGTCAATGGTCAATGGTTGGATCTACAAGTTTGGTGAATAGTTTGGATCGGCTAAATGAAAGATCATATCGTCGATGGCCGATATTCGAAGATTGAAATAATTTGGTGAAAGTTTCATGCGTCCAAAGGAAATTGTTGAACGTATATGGTTGATGATCAAGGGTCAACAAGATTAGTGCGATGTATGATTTTCTAAGGGAAGTGGTTGATCAATGATGAAAGGAAAGAGTAGGGTGATGTGTCATGCCATGTCAACATCCACGTGTCATATCACGTCAACAAAGTTGATGCCTCAGGATGATGTGTGATGCCATGTCATCATCTATGTGTCATGCCACATTAGCATATTTTCCACGTCTGGAAAGAGATGGTCAATTGTTGATGGTCGGGGTTCGACGCAATTTGTGGGAAATATTGGTTTGGCAAGAGAAATGATCGATGGTTGATGGTCGATGATTAGGTGTCGGGGAGATCGGTGGACAAGTTGGTTCACAAAAAGAAATCTTAGATTGTCGATCATTAATGAAGTATTGGAAATCAATGGTCCAGATTGTTTTAAGTTGTCGATTAACGATGGAAATTGATCTGCAGAGTTTAGAAATGATTAGTGGATAAACAACTCAAATTTCACCCAATTTGAGATCGACGACTTAGATTTAAAAATTGCTATAATAGTAAAACAATGAATTTTCTACAAATTTTTCAGAATTTTTGAAGGTATTAAACTTGCGAGGTGATTTTGAGGCCCTAAATGACGAGAAAAGAGTGTACCATACACTGTATATGCAACTTAAATAAAATAACTTGGAAAGATCTATCCAACAAACTACTTTGGTCACAAAACAAAAAACGTATGAGAAAGTTACAATTGAAACAATAAATGTATAAATTTCGACACCAACTTACTTCTAGAGGGCATAACTACTTGCTTAGAAGCATGTTTAGGGATCCATAGGTGTATGTGGAAAGATTATGAACCATAGAAGACAACCATTAAGCCATATTTGGAATTTGGGTATGTAAAAATGTGTAGGAAGAAAAATAAGAGATCTGTAGAATATAAGGATAAAATGGGAAAAAGAATCTAAATTATTTTGGACAACAACTTTCAACTCGGAGCTGAGATTTGAGAAAACAAACAGTTGCTAAAAAGGTCTTGAGAAGTAGAATGCATTTCTATCCACTTAGAATTTTGAACTAGGTGTTAAAATTTCTCAAAAAGTAATAAAGTAAATTATGTAGTAGTAAGTGAGTGGAAATTGCAACATGTGAATATTGTAATTTTTTGCTCAAAACCCAGAATGAGGCATGAATATAGTCGTCAGAGAGTTGTTTAGGAGAAAAATGTGTCTAAGGAAGCATTTTTTGAATTGGTGCATTGTGTTATTGATAAATTGATATGAAGAGTAACCTGTAATCTAGTTAAGAAAATGTTTTATAGTATGCATGTGCTAACAAGAGTTATTACATGCACATTTCTTACGGAATTAGAGGTACAAGAAAACAAATTTGGTTTTTATATGAGAACTAGAGTTATAGACGGTGGACAGGGATCTTACAACCATGAGGAAAAGATCATAGGTCTACACATCATCATGGGAAATGCTGAGACAGAGTCTAATGAAAAGAGAGGCAGACAAAAGCATGTAACTATGAGAAGCTTTCATAGAGAAATGCAGAGTTATAGGGTCGATAATGAAAGGATTATGAAGGCTCAAGAAGAGATACATTAGAGCTTGAATATGTTGCATAATAAAGTTAACAAGAACTTTGGCACGGAGCAAACAACTAGTGCTAAACAAATGACATCATTTAGTTCCCAAAGCGAAAGGGATGATCATGGGAATGATAGGCACTCAAGAAGCATGAGCAGGTGCCATCATTCTCCAAGTAAATCCAATAGAGGAACTCATGCAAGTTCAGGGCCACAGAGTGACCAAAGTGTGTTTCCTTTCTGAAGGAAGAGGAGAAGGCTCGAGGTAGACATCTTACAAGGTGAACACAAGAAAATTAAGCCACCAACTTTCAATGGTGAGCACAATAAAGGAGAAGAGGGTGAGGCCTGTTGGAAATGAATAAATATTTTAGTTGCATGATTACTCGTCAAGGGTACAAGCTAGAATTGCAAACTTCCACTTCAAGGAAAGACAATCACGTGGTGGGATCAACTTAAGAAAGTAAAGCACCTTGATGAGAAAATGATCTCATGGAGGTAGTTCAAAGGATTTCCAAGAGAAATATTTGTTTGATCATTATTATGAAAGAAAGGTTAAAGAATTCTTTGAACTCAAATTGGGAAGCATGACAATGGATGAATATGAAAAGAGGTTATTTGAATTACTGAAGTATGTCGACTTCATAAAGGAGGAGAAAGTCAAAATCCAAATGTTTCTAAGTGGGTTACCTCTTTATACATTGACAAGATACAATATGAAAACCTAAAAACTTTGGAGGAGGCCATAAAGAGAGCAAATCATCTTTATGAGCAAAACAGAGGAATGACAACTTTCCAAAAAGCTTGGAATGAGAAGATGAAGGAAAAAAATAATCAAAGGCTTGAAGTTTTTAATTCACCATTTTTCAAGAACAACTCCTAAGAAAATCAACAAGGTTAGTCAACCAAAAATGAGCACAAGACTGCAGAATCATTTGGGAAAAGGCCAAGGAAGCAACCTGTACAATGTTGGGGATGTGAGGGAAATCACTTATATAAGGATTCCCTCCACAAAAGAAAAAGAATGGGGTTTGTCCAAAACATTCAAGAGGTTGAAACAGTTGATGACACATGATGAAGCATGCCAAGGATTTTTGCAGCCTTGGATAACAACCAAGTGAAATATCAATCCCTAATGATTGAAGTGGAAAGTAAGATTGATAACTAGCCCATAACAATTTTAATTTATTATTGAGCTAGCCATAGTTTCATAAACTCTAACATTGTTGAAATACTTCACTTGCAAATGAGTAAGCATAAGAAATCTTGGCTAGTTCAGGTATCCACAAGGGTTAAGAGGAAAATCAATGATCTAGTTAAAGATTGTCCAATAGATTTGAATGGAATCAGTACAAAGGTAGATGTAAATATCATACTATTGGGTTCATATAATTTTCGTATTGCCATGGATTGGTTGGGAAAAAACCATGCTATCCTAGACTGTTACGACAAGACACTCACTTGTTTTGTTGAAGAAGGGCAACAAGAAAAAGTTCAAGGCAGTCCAAGAGCTGTAGCTATTAGAGAGATTTCAACTATGCAGCTGAAGAAAAGTTTTAGGAAGGGATGTCAGATTTTTGTAGCCCATATGAAAGAGGTGGCCAAAGATAAAGTGGCAAGTATTGAAGACCATCCAGTCTTAAGGGATTTTGAATATGTTTTTGGAGAGATCCCATGACGTCCACCAAAGAGAGACATTGATTTTTCTATTGATTCAGTGCCAGGAGCTGCCTTAGTGTCCAAGACGTCTTACAGAATGGGCACACCAGAGTTGAAGGAGTTGCAGATGCAGCTTGAAGAATTGTTAAAGAAGTGCTATATCCACCAAGTGTGTCACCCTGAGGAGCTCCAAAGTTGTTTGTGAGGAAGAAAGATGGAACCTTAAGGTTGTTTATTTATTTTAGACAACCGAATAAGGTCATTGTAAAGAATAAATATCCTTTGCAAAGGATTGATGACTTATTTGATCAGTTGGAAGGTGCAAGAATCGTTTCCAAGATTGACTTGAGATCATGTTATCATCAAGTGAGGATAAAGGAATAAGACATCAACATATTGACATTCAGGACAAGATATGTGCATTATGAATTTACGGTAGTACTGTTTGGATTATCAAATGACCTAACTGTTTTCATGTGCCTAATGAATGCAGTGTTCAAAGAGTACTTGGACAAGTTTGAAATTTTGTTCTTGGACGATATACTCGTTTACTAAAAAACAAAGGAGGAACATGAGCAACATTTAAGGATGGTGTTGCAAGTTTTAAGAGGATAAATTGTATGTTAACCTAAGTAAGTGCATCTTTTATCAAAAGAAGATTCACTACTTGGGGCATATAATTTCAGCACAAGGGTTAACAATGGATCATGAGAAGGTAGAGACCATTAGAGCATGGCTTGCGCCAAGAAATGTGAGTGAGGTCAGATCTTTCATGGGTCTTTTTGATTATTACCGAAAATTTATAAAATGATTCTCAAATATTGCAAGCTCAATCACTTTTTTTGCAAACGAAGCGAGTGAAGTTTGAACGGAATCCCATGTGTGAAGAGAGCTTTCAGAAGTTTAAGGACATATTGACAAGTGTGCCAATATTAAAGATAGCAGATCCAAATGAAGATTTTGTGGTGTGCATGGATGCATGCAAAGAAGAGCTCGGTGGATTCCTCAGAGAAAAAGATCATGTGGTATGCTATGAGTCCAGAAAATTAAAAGAGCATGAGAGGAATTATGCCACACGTCTTGGAATTAGAACAAATGCACATGCATTAAAAATGTGGATACATTACCTCATGGGGAGGAAATTTGAGCTAAGGACAGAGCATTGTGGTTTGAAACATTTGTTTGGACAACTAACATTAAATGCCAAACAAACTAGATGGCTCGAATTTCTTAGTGAATATGACTTTGAGATTAAGCACCAGGGATGATTAAGGATGGAAATTTATATAAAAATGTAGAAACATGGGCTAATCTTACAAGTCCTTAATATGGAAAATGTAAAAACTTTGGTGATAGTTTTGTAAAAATATTCAAATTTCTAAGGATTTTATATAGTTTCTATAAATTTTTGGTGATTTCTAAGGTAAAATAACTTTATGCTTTGGAATTTCGGTGAATCGTTTTTAGAAAAAATGGAAATTAACGAATCTTTTTTTGGGAAAAACCATGGAAAATTAGCCCAATTGCGAAATTTAGCCCTTAAAATCATCTATGTTAAGCACATCAAAGAAAAAGAGACTCAAGTTGCTGATACACTCAGTAGGAGATCTCACAAAATACATATTGAAGCCATCAGCATGTACATGACTGATCTAAATGATAAAATTATTGCAACAACAAATTCAATTCAACGTTATTTGGCAATAAAATAAACATTACAACAAGAAAATTTAGAACAGAAATTTAAAGATTTTGAGCTAAAATAAAATGGAATTCTCATGTATAGAGGAAAATATATGTGCCAAATTATAATGAGATGAAAACTACAATGTCTAGGGAAATCTACAATGTGTCATATGTTAGGCATCCAAGATATCATAAATCAATAGCAATTGTAAGAAACCAATACTTTTGGCACACTTTTGGCCATGAATGAAGAAATAAGTGGATAATTATATAGAAAGATGCATGGAATGCTAGAAGGTGAAGACATAGCACAAACATCCAGTTGGGCTGCTAGAATCATTGCCAATTTCAGAATGGAAGTGGGAAGTAGTCATAGTTGATTTTTTTACTAAGTTGCCCAGAACAATGAAGCAACATGATTCCATTATGGTCGTGGTGGATAAGTTAATTAAGGCAACACATTTTATTCCAGTGAAGACTACACACTTTACACAACGCAATACATATTTCAGAAATATACATGAAAGAAGTTGCTAGGCTACATGGAGTGCTTAAGGAAATTGTTTAAGATAGAGATCCAAAATTGACTTTCAATTTTTGGAAAGGTTTATTCAAAGGATTTGGCACAAATTTAAATTTCACTACAAAGTAATCACCTAGAGTCAGATGGGAAAACTGAGAGAAGTAACAGAATAATTGAGGACATACTTAGAATGTATGTGATGGATCAGTCATCAAAGTAGGAGGATTATGTCCACTTAGTGGAATTTCCTTACAATAATGGGTATTAGATCTCTTTAAAAATGGGCATGTTTGAAGTATTGTACAACAATAAGTGTAATATACCAGTGAGTTGGGATAATCCAACAGATAGAGTTATTATTGGGTCAGGTTTTTTGAAGGAAATGGAAGAGAAAATGACAAAGATCATCCAAAATTTAAAGGTTATTGGGCCATATTTGTTGAAGGAAATGGAATAGCAAATGACAAATATCAAGTAGAATTTAAAGGTTGCCTAGAATAGGTAGAAAATTTATGCAGACAAGAATAGAGTTTTTAGGGATTTCAAAGTGGGCAAACGTGTGTTTTTAAAAGTGAAGGAGAAAAGAAGTGCGCTAAGATTAGGAAGTTGTCCAAAGTTGGCGGTAAGGTATTGTGGATCTTTTGAAATCTTAGAAAAGATTGGGCTAGTTGCATACATGCTAGCATTGTCTGCATCCATGAGAGTGCATGATGTATTTCATGTGTCATTATTAAATAAATATGTTCCTGACTCTATCCACTTAATTGATTGGAATGCTATCTAGGTGGAATACAAAAGGGATTTCCGGGTGGAACCAGTACACATCCTGGACTGAAAATTCAAAGTGCTCGAGAATGAATCCATAGAGTTGATAAAATGTTCAATGGACCTTCTACGGTCCTTAAGATGTTACCCGAGAGCACAAAGAAAACATGCAGGAAAAGTACCCTCAAAATTTTGTCAATTTTGAAGAAAACAGAACGCAAGACTTCATTTTGAGTAGCTAGAGTTTCGGAACCACATCTCATAGTCATAGCCAACCTATGCTAGGGGCCTTGACAAACAAATGGTATAGCCAGCTTGATGGAATAGGAACAATGAAGGGGGATCATTCCTTCTGTCAACGGGTTGAGAGGAATATGATATTTCGGTTGGAACTGTTGTTGGGTGTTAGAAAAACAGGATCAAGGAGCAATAAAATAAGAGAAATGCGGAGATAAAACACAAAAGATACACAATGCAATAGAGACATAGATATACGTGGTTCACCCAGTGTGGGCTACATCCACCAAAGAAATTTCCATGTCCTTCCTTTATTATTATCTAGCAAATGAAGGGATACAACCTACAACACACCCATTGTAACTTCATTTTCTTTCTATCATAGTCTCCTTTCTCATAATACAATATTCGCAATGATATATAGCCACAATACAGTTCCCTCGTAAAAGAGGGTTTCTTTCTAGGGAAAAAATCCCTAACATAATTTCTACTGTTAGATTTGCGACTTTATGATGAACGGTCCAGATTTAGCATGAAATTGCAATATACATTTACAAGGTAATTTTAACTTTGGGGGCTTCGCTCCCGAACCTCCGTTGGGGGCCCATTTTCCCCCAGATTCTCCAACAAGAGGAATGAGCACCCTGGACCCCGCAGAGGGGAAAACACACCTTGCAACCCCTGCGTGGAGGAGTGTACATTATTTCGGGGTGTATAGTCTAGATGGGGTATAAATATCGCTGAAAACAAAAACCTATGAATCGCTCCACAACCAATATTGGAGTTGTGAAATTGCAGGATTTTATTTCCTTAAGCATTGTGATGTAAATTTGTATATGTACATCAACATGTTGTGCACCAAGGACGATATACAATTTTAGGGGCAAAGAAATGTAACATCCCCACTATAATCCCCAGTTTAATTAATGCTTAATGTAGATATAATGTGTGGCTATGACTAAGAGATGTATACGTGAAATGTATTTTTAAGTTTTAATAAGTAAAATGTGACTTCAACTGTTGGGGGATATGGACAGAGATGAGGGTTGAATCAATCCAAAAGAGAGGGGAGGGTCTAGAAGAATTTCTAAGAGAGGGGTCCAAGGGTGACTTACCCATGTCTATTAATTTCACCCACGTTCAAGAATTTTATTATCATTATGTATTAAATTTTATTTTCTCATCGAGTGTCCCCAAAGCCAATCATTGAAAGAATGTAAGAAGGTGGGCGTGAAAAGTTACATCCCATAGTTATTAGGAGCATGGGGGCTGAAGCTTGGGGAACTGTGTGAGTCAAGCAAACAAGCCAAAGGAGAGGAAATTTGTATTGACAGTTACAACAATTTTAGAGAGAGAATGCTTTTGCATGAAAAAAAATTAAAGAGCAGAGAAGAAGAGCTTGGAGCTAGAGAAACCATGGAGGGAAAATTCAAGAGCCTACTGGAGCGTTTTTGGAGTGATTTGGAGCGAAAGACTAAAGAGCTAGGTTGTCATATTGTAAGAGTGAACTATTGTGTGAGTTGCACTGTAACAACAAGTGTTTGTTGGTAGTTTTTGTTGGGTATGTGTTATATTCTAGGCCCCTGCTTTGGGAGTTGCAGCGGTTCAAGGGTAGTGCTCTCAATTTTTTTTTTCCTCAAGAAACGTGTCACCTTTCGTTTTTCTCGATTTTCAGGTCGCCTCATTTTCGTGTTCATTTTTGGGCAGTTTTTTGGCACATGGTTTTTCGTCGATGGTTTCTATTTTCGGTTAAGGAATTCGGGTTGTTGACTAATCCAAGTCATTGGATTAGGTTTTTGAATGTAGTTGGCTCCTATATGTATATTGTATTGTAAATAATGTATGGTGTCGATGAATATAGAATATGTTGGTTTTTCTGGTTTGAGTTTCCATGTGTAGTGTGTGTATTTTCCATTGTATATTCTTTCACTAAAAATCTGTTTGTAGTAAATAATTGTACAAGGTTAAAATCTATAGTTTTACTGGGAGTGAGTTTTATTTAGTTCCTCGAAGAGAGATTTTTGGTTACCTATGTCAGTGAGACTGATAAATGAATCGGATGCCTAAGGAATTGAGATCAATTAATGAGTAAATTTATTGGACTGATAAATGAATGGGATGCCTGAGGAATTGAGATCAATTAAGGAGTAAATTTATTGGATTGGTTGTAGGAGAATACCAATGGGTTGTGGGATTTACAAGTTGCGAGTGGGCAGTGAGAGACCACCTTCTTTTGTGGATTGCTAGACCCCATCACGGGGTTGACTTGTTGTCGAGATTTGGAACAACAAGTTTATGGTTGGGATGAACGTTTGTTTCAATCAACTAGTTGCTCAACTGAATTAAAAGCTGTGTTTTATATATTTATGTATTGTATTTATGAGTAAATTGTTTTGCATCCACTCTTTGTTTAATTTTTTTTTATATGTTTTTGTGTTGAGTTATTTAAGTTGCATTTGTGCCATTTTTAACATGTTGTAGATGCATTTAAATAATGGGAACAAAGAATAATTAAATCTAGTTGTAATTCATAATTGGTAAGCTATAGGAATTTAATTAGGAATTTTTATTAATTTTTATGAGTATTTTTGCATGTAATTGATCTAAGCTGGGCTGGGGAAGGTTACAATTGAGAACACTACTAATTATAATACAAATAATCAACTTCTCTTTGACAATAGGAAGCCTCTCATTTTCTCAAGGATATACATGGGTGGTTCAATTATGATATGAAAAATGACACGATAGAGAATTTGAATTAAAATTTGTACTTACAAGATTTTTCTTGAATCACTCAATCCCCTTGTATGAGCTAGAATATAAAATTGCAAGAAAATATATTAGAATTACCTCTAATGAGGATGGTGGATTAGTGGAAGATTATGAAGATATTGTGGATTATTATGAAGACATTTTGTTAAAATATGACATCTTTTTATCTTCCTTAGCAGGAGGGTTCGGACCATTAGATTTGGAGGCGGGTACTAGCTTGTGCACTAGGGAAGGGAATCTACAATGAGTAGGACCTACCTATTTTACAATTAAAGGTTCAATTATCCAAGCTCGTGAATATTAGACAAGATACCATTACAAGTTGTGAGAACATTTCTAATGCTTCAATTGAGAACTTAAGTCGGTGGCAAAGGTGGGTCATGCCTAGAAGTTTTATGAATGCCAAAGGATTTGTTCAGGTGCTAATGCTCTGGATTATGGTCATCCTACACTGGGAGTCAAAGACACCCAAAAGGAAGTTAGTTTGTTTCACACCATTGAGTAAATTGCACTTGTGAAAAGCTGTGGATTAGTGTTTTTTATTTATCTCTCCTAAGAAGTGTTTGGAAAAGAGCACATTGTAGGATTTGGTCATTGAATAAGATCAAAGGCCTATGGTAGATACGTTGGGCAAAGTCCTGGTGAAGATGAGGGTTTTTATCCTTTATAAAAACCTTTATTTTCCCTTTCAATCAGAAAGAGTTGATAGGAAACCCTTAGAAGAGGGGATGATTGGTATCTTAGAAGAGATCTGGAGAAGGGACATATGGCCTTTCTAGAAAAGGGGGGTTTGTAAATCGGTGAGATCCCTCATCGGTTATCAAAGGAAGAGTGAGTAGAAAGAGAGAAATACCAGTGGATACAAGTGAGGAGGGAACGAGCTCGATATTAAGTTCAAATTCCGGTTAGTAGATAGGTTTTGGGCCCTATCTATTGATAAATTGTGAAGCAAGAAATGTAGAGAGAAAGATCAGAACAGAAAACAGTATTCAGTATATTAGGAATGTAAGAAGAAGAGTACAAAACGAGTACATGAAGAAGTTTTAGAAAAGGGAAAATAGCTAAGCTAAATAGGCTCAAGCAAATCAAGAAAAGAAAGTATAGTTGGCCAGGATAGTTGGTAGTGTACAGTCAGCCTGTTGAGGTTACATTATATTTAACACTCCCTCTTAAACTCAACAGTTACAAACATCAGCACTGATTATGCCCAAGTGTTGTCTCTGAAAATCAAAAACAGAATTTCCCAGTGGCTTTGTGAAGATATCTGTGAGCTGATCTCGAGAGCCACAAAATTGGAGTGTAATGTCACCATTATTGACGAGCTCGCGGATGAAGTGAAAGTGAGTGTCAATGTGTTTTCTTTTCTTGTGAAACACATGATTTTTGGATAGAGCTATTGCTGAAGTATTGTCACAGAAAATAGGAGTTGGATCCTTTTCTGTATGTGACATATCTTTCAATATTCTTCTCAGCCACACAACTTGACAAGAAGCTGAGGTAGCAACGACATACTCTGCATCTGCAGAAGATATTGATACAATAGGTTGTTTCTTTGATGCCCATGAGATCAGGTTCGTGCCCAGGTGGAAAACATGTCCTGAGGTGCTTTTCTTGTCATCTAGGCTGCCTGCAAATTCATTGTCTGTGTAACCAAAAAGTTGATTACTATCAGATTTAGTGTACCATAAGCCAAAATTCAGAGTTCCTGCAATATATCTCAGAATCCGTTTTGCCATTTTCCAGTGAGAATGTTTGGGAGATTCCATCAATCTGGAAACAAGGCTAGTTTCATACATAATATCAGGCCTAGTTGTTGTAAGATACAACAAACTGCCTACGAAACTTTTGTACAGGGTAGGGTCCACTATAGGGCCTTCATCTTTCTTGCTCAATTTTGTGCCTAGAGGTATAGGGGTTTCTACTGGATTTCACTCTTCCATGCAAAATCTTTTGATGATGTCTGCTGCATCCTTTTTCTGACAGACAAAAATGCCTTTGGTTGATTGATCAACCTCAATTCCCCAAAAATATTTCATTATGCCAAGATCTGTCATCTCAAACTCAGATTGCATGGCATGTTTAAAACTTATTAACTCAAGATTTCCAATATATATCATGTCATCAACATATAAACATACAATCAAAATTTTACTGTTCAGTTTTGGTGTAAAGAGTTGGCTCATTTTGACTTCTGCTGAAACCACTTTTGATCAGATAAGTGTCAATTCTGCTGTACCAAGTTCTTGGAGCTTGCTTTAAGCCATACACAGCTTTCTTCAACTGATATACTTTGGCTGGTTGCTCTTGGACTTCAAATCCAGGTGGTTGATCGACATACACCTCTTCTTCTAAGAAACCATTCAGGAATGCTGACTTGACATCCATCTGGTATACTTGCCATTTATATTGGGCTGCTATGGATAATAGAGTTCTGACAGTGTCTAACCTTGTTACTGGAGCAAAAGTTTTACCATAATCAGTGCCAGGTTGTTGTGAGAATCCTTTGGCAACAAGTCTTGCCTTGTGTTTTTCGATCTGTCATTTTTCATTGAGTTTAGTTTTGTAAACCCACTTGACACCAATACTTTTCTTGTGACTTGGCAAATCAACAAGATCCCATGTCTTGTTCTTCTCAATGGAGTCAATTTCTTGGTTCATGGCTTGAACCCAATGTGGCTCCTTAGCGGCTTCCTTAAAAGATGTAGGTTGACATGACATTAAAGAAAAAAGGTTGTGCTGTTCAAAGTCATCCAACTACTGATGGATTTCTCTCAAACTTCGAGTTCTTTGATTTTGAATTTCAGAGGATGAGTCTCTGCTTGAAGTTGAGTTATCCTGAGAATTTTCAGATCTTCCTTGTACCTGCAATCTTGGAAGAACAGGTAGAGGTATTTGTTGTCCTGAATTTTCTGTGTTTTCAGAACTTGGCAGCAATGGATTTTGACTGTCTAGTTGTTGATTTTTTGATTCATTCCAGAATTGATTTTCCAGAAATTTTACATCTTTGCTGAGAATTAGTTTCTTGGAGATTGGATTGTAAAGCCTGTAGGCTTTAGATGTTTCACTGTATCCAGTAAAGATAAATTTCTCACTTCTGTCATCAAGTTTCTTCCTTAATTAGGAAGGTATGTGAGCGTATGCTATGCATCCGAATGTCCCACTCCATGCTTCTTGAGGGACTTTCAGCTTTAGACTTGTGGTTGGAGATCTATTCAAGAGATAAACTGAGCATGCTACTGCTTCAGCCCAAAAAATATTTGACAAACTTTTCTCTTTGAGAAGTGTTCTTGCCATATTCATTATTATCTGATTTTTCCTTTCAGCCACTTCATTCTGTTGTGGAGTATACTTGGTTGTTGTTTGCATGATAATGCCTTGTGATTTGCAGAAATTTGCAAATTCATTGGAGTTGTATTCTCCTCCTCCATCGGACCTGAGTGTTTTTATATATTTTCCACTCTATTTTCCAGCTTCTGCTTTGAATTCCTTGAATTTTGCAAAAGTTTCAGACTTGTGTCTGAGAAAATAGATACAGATTTTCCTGCTAAAATCATCAATAAACATTAGAAAGTAAAAGCTACCACCTATTGACTCTGTTTGCATTGGTCCACATAGGTCAGTGTGAACTAGTTCAAGATGTTGTTTGGCTTGAGTTGTGGACTGTGGAAAACTAGTTCTCTTATGTTTTCCAAGTATGCAAGACTCACATGATGAATTTTGTTCTTTGATGATGGGAAGACCTTTGACCATGGAGTTTTTCTGAAGAAGACTTAGACTCTAAAGGGGTAGATTTCCAAATCTTGTATGTCAAACCATTGTTTCATTCAAGGTGGATGCACTTTGTGCATATGATTGAATCAGATTTGCAGTTCTGATTGTAAGGGGAAACATCCTATTCCGAGTCATGCGGATTTCAGAAATCAATTTTCTGCTTGGGATTTTGTCATATATCTTGCAAGATGCTCCCTCAAAGAGTACCTTATAGCCATGTTCAATGAGCTGTCCTACACTTAGCAGATTATGTTTCAGATCTGGAACATGATAGACATTGTTTATGTCTTTCTTTTCATTTTGTTTAGTAAGAATAGGTACAGTTCCTTTGTCTTGACCCTTGACTAAGGAATCATTTCCAAGTGTAATATCAGATGAGATTGAAGAATCAATGCATGAAAGTAAATCTTTGTTACCTGTCATGTGATTGATGCATCCACTGTCGAGCAACCAGAGATCTTTAGGTTGTTCTTCAGACTTGTGACATGAGAGAAACATACCTTTTGAGGTTTCTTCCGTATGATTTGATACATGTGCTCTGCCTGAGAGATGATCTGCCTGCTTCTTCCGACATTCAGATTCATAGTGCCCATTTTTTTTGCAGTAATAACATTGTATGCTTGATTTGTCATTTGATCTTATCCCTATGCCTCTTTGAGGCTAAATATTCTGATTCTGGTGTTGTTGTCTGTGACCTTGGAAATTTTGATGCTGGCTTTGTTGTTTGTTACCTCCATTCGAGTGTTGGTCACTTGTAGTACTCCCTCGTCCTTGTTGACCTCTGCCTCTTCCTCTGCCTCTCCCTCTGTTGAAGGAGAATTGAGTTTTGAAGGCATTGACGATTGACTCATCTGTGAGATGCAGTCTGGTCTCATGTGTCACCAGGGAACCGATTAATTCATCTGTTGAAAAACGTGACAGATCCTTGGATTCAAGGAGACCTGTAAAAACCATTTCGAATTTCTTTGGTAAACTTCTGAGGACTTTCTGAACAATGTGTTGATCAGTGATGGCTTCACCAGTCAATCTGATCTGGTTGACGATTCCCATGACTCTGGTCATAAACTGATCCACATTTTCAGACTCTGTCATTTTAAAGTCTCGAATTGCGTCCTCAAGGTCTGCAATTTCACTGTTTTGACCCTGTCATTGCCTTGGTAGGCTGATTTAAGGATGTCCCAGGCCTGTTTTGAAGTACCAGCGCCTGTGATTTTTGAGAAAATCGAATCATCCACAGAATTTTGAATCCAGAATTTAGCTTTATTTTCTCTATTCCTCTGAGTTGCCCGAGCAATTCTCTGCTGGTTTGTCATGGCAGAAAGTTTTGCTGGATCTGGTTCCACATATCCAAGATCCACTCTTGTGCTTGCAAGAACGATCTCATTCGAAGAGACCATAACTCATAGTTCTTTCCAAGAAGAATCGGACCCTGAGTCGGTCCTAAATTGTTAGACGTCGCCATCTTTTAAAGAAATTAACAAAACAGAAAAAAAATTGTTAGGAAATTTCGTATTTACCTTTCTCGCGTCTAAAACCAGGTCTGCTAATTTCTTGCAGGGACTTTGGAACTCTGCGATTCAAGATTTCGCGAGTTTCGACTTTCCGAGTTTTGGCTTTGCGATTCTGATTTCGGGACTTCGTTATGCGAGTCCTCCGAACTCTTGTCTCTCCAACTTTCGATCATCGAAACGCCGAAGAGAGCTTAACGGCCTTGGATTGGCCCTTAGTCTCCGTTCAATGTGATCACGCGCCTAGATGTTAAAGCGTTGCCGGTGAAATGCCGAAATTTCCGTTTTGGACAATTTAACGGTCCAGATCTTCCTGTGATCTGACGGTCCAGATCCTTTTGGGATTTCAGGATAGCGGGTTTCGCGACTTTGCGATCCCTGATAACGAGCTCTTCTGACTCCTCGATTCCTCGATCTCCGAATTACCGAAATGATGAATTGGCTTCAAGGATGAACGATCCTCGTTGATTTGAGATCAACGACTCAGATTATTTCGAAATTTCGTGTATCGGTATTTCGCGACTCTTGAATTCGCAATTTCGGGACTTTCTGTTTCCCGATGTCGAGAACCTCTGTCTTCTCGATTTCCCAATCTCCGAAATGCCGATTTGTCGAAACGACTTTAACTTCAGTTAGCCCCTTGGGCTATACCTCTGGTCCACATGACCTCTCCTTATATGACCGCAGCCCCTTTCGGGGTTTCACGACTCAAGCACCCGACCTCTTGGTATCTCAACTCCCGAAAAGCCGATTCCCGAAATGTCGATGGATTCTCGATCTCCGCCACGTGTCCCCAACCGATGGACGACTCTCATCGATTTCGGGATTCCGCGAATCATGATTTCGGGATTTCGCGGGTTGCGAAGTCGAAATGCTCACCTCTGTGCGTCTCGGTGCCCGAATCTCCGAAATGGATGATTCTGCAACACGTGTCCTCCCTCGAACAGACAACTGCGATCTTTTCGCTATTTCGGGACTTCCGGCTTTGAGTGCCCCGATCTCTCGTCTTCAGGACCTCCGAACTCTCGAATGCCAAAATCCCGATGTGCTCACTCTTTCGGGACTTTCACCTCTCCTGTTCACGAAGGCTTAACCCTCGTGCATCTCCTGACAGATCCAACGGCTGTCGGGTGTTTGCTCAAGATCTGACGGCTGTCGGCGATTCTGAACAAGATCGAACGACTCAGAATCTCTTCTGCCCTGTGCGGTCCAGAGGACTAAGCCTCGTGCACTTTCTCATGGATCCTACGGCTGTAGGTCCTCTGCGCCAAATCTAACGGTTGAAAAACTTTTGTCGTTGCTAGGCTCTCCTCGTCCTTGCTGCAGTCGACTTGCGCCTTAAGTCTGTTCGTAGGGCCGATCTTACGGCTGCAACTGCTCGTTCTTGGCTGCTTTCGCGAGTTCTTTGCTATTCTTGCAAAGATTCTCTCCTGCGGAAGAAAATTCGTGTATCTTTCACATATTTGAAAGAATTACACGAATTCTTTGAAGCATTCTGCTCTCTGCAACAATCTTGGACGAATTTGAGAGATTTCCTGAAATTCTTTAAACGATTCTGATTTCTGCAGGAATCTTTCACGAATTTGAACGAATTTTTTGAATTCTTCAAATGTTCCTGCCTCCTGCAACTCTTCTTCGTGAATCTTTGACGAATTTGAAATTGTTCACGAATCTTTAAACTTTCTCCTTCTGCAGTCTCTTCTTCCTCGATCTTTCGAGCGTATAGCGTTGAGCTTCCTCGTGTGAGCTTCCTACGACGATCTTTTGGGAGGATGACAGACAGCTTTCCAAGCCTTGTGAAAACACTGTGTCCCGTGCTCTCGGCTCTGTGAAGCAAGAAATGCAGAGAGAAAGATCAGAACAGAAAACAATATTCAGTATATTAGGAATGTAAAAAGAAGAGTACAAAACGAGTACATGAAGAAGTTTTAGAAAAGGAAAAATAGCTGAACTAAATAGGCTCAAGCAAATCAAGAAAAGAAAGTACAACTGGCCAGGACAGCTGGCAGTGTACAGTCAGCCTGTTGAAGTTACATTATATTTAACATCTATAATATACGGAATAGGTGCATGAAGAAAAAGTCGACACCATTTAAACTGGTCCTAAAAGAGAACGTTTAAATGATTGAGATAGTGGGATTGGTTTCTTAGATGCTTGTAGGGCGTTTTCTGGGTTGGAAATGGTGTGAAGAGAGTATTAGAGGATGGCTACAGGATAATAGGTGTACTATTTGCGGTTATGACCAAAATCCGATACTCTTGCCATAGGTTTGTTAGTTTTTTTAATTCAGATTGGAAAATGATGTGACCAAAGTCTAGGCTCTTTGTGGAAATGTAACATGATTCTGCTATAGTCTAAGTGATGGTGTCCACCTTTTGACACAGCATGAAAGGACTGATTATGTTTCAGTTTGGGCGAGAAGCTCTCGAGGCTTGCAATGGAGTTTTGGTCTTATGAGATCTTTGAAAAAATAGGGAATTCCTTGGGGAATCGTATCGAGTCAGATCAGAGTTTCATGGAGATCGGGAACCTATCAGTTGCAAGGTTTCTTCTGGGACTTAACCCGCGAGATGGTCTAGATGCGGAAATTGTGCTTCAACAATTTAATGTATCTTTTATACAACCTTTAGATTATTGTGGATACCCTTCAGGTGCCTCAGATGTCATGATGTCACAAAATCAGACATATTGCAGCGGAATGCAGTGTCTCTTTCTCTAGAAAGACTTAGTTTTGTAAGTATCATGAAAGGAATTCTCTTGCATCCTGGGCTCATATTCAACAATGTAAAGAGGGAATTGTAACCAAAAAAAACCAAGAGTCCAGAACTCTAAATAATCGTCCAAGTTGTATCGTTACTCAGTTTTACATGAACACGAGGAGGTAAGCCCAAAAGTTTTTGACTTTCTTGGTGAACTTGATGGCATTATCCAGAAGGATGAAGCAATTGAAGATGGGTTTCAGTTGGAATATATGGATAATATATGGGTTTCTCAGTCACAGGCTGGTTTTGGTTTTGCAGATCACTAACATTCTAACAAACAAAAAATATTAACAATAAGAGATAAATATTTAATGGTGAATGGATAATAATTTAAGATAAATATTAGATTAAGATAAATATTTAATGATGAACGGATAATAATTTTTTTTTTTGTAGTAGAATTCATTTTTTTTCAACATTTTGATGTTTAATATATAGATTTGAAATACTTCTCAGCATAGGCACAAGAAGGATGGTGGTATTCCTTCCTATATCAAGGAAAACTTAAACTTAAAAACTCAATGAATAAGGATGGTGGTATTCCTTCCTATATCAAGGAAAACTTAAACTTAAAAACTCAATGAATAAAGTGTATAAGAGTAATTCTTTTAAACCAATATATCTATGGTTTCATTTTTAGAGAACTTTCAGTTGACCATCCTTTTTATTAATTTGGAGAATAATATTTTTCTTTTTAGAAATTTTAACAGTAGAAATGGTAGGATTAAATCTAATAATTTATCTAATATTCTAATCTCAACACTTTATGGATAGAATATGATGCTAAGCTAACCCTTAGTTTAGATACATGAGAACCTTTCAAGCTATTAAATTTTTGCCTTTAAAAATGTATTGAATAGGTTTAATAGGTTTAAGCATATTGAAAGTGTTATCACACAATCTTGCATTTTTAGTATAAAGTCTTTGTCATTCAGACAACAGTTCAATTTTCCTCATTTTAGTGAATGATTGATTCAACACAAGGGAGTGGAACATTAGGAGTGTTGACATTGTCACCTAGATAACAACTTTTCTCCATTTAGTGAATGATGGATCTAACACAAGGGAGACTTCCCTACTATCCTTTAGGGTTCCTAAGTTAAAACACAACCAAATCTAAGGTCTCCTATGTTGCTACTTAAATTGCCACCAATTAAATATATCAAACAATCAATGGATTAGGTAGTTATTTGAAGTAACATCTAGATTTGGATTTATTTGCTCCAAGGCTGATGAAAGTTTATCAAGTTATTATCCAATGCAAAATGATTCCCAAACACCACAGATCTGAAAATTATAATAACTGTTGTAAAACTTACATAAAAAATAAAAAATTACAGTAATAAACAAATTACAACCATATTTAACTTAAAACCCTTTAAACAAGCTGCAAACAAGTAAAACATAAGATAGGTAACAGCCAAGAACACCAAAACTTCCAGCCCTAATATTATTATAATATAAATTAACAAGACACATTCCATAATTTCTTTGTAGGTCTTGTCAAGTGTTCTCGAGAAAAGTTGTGGTGTTCTCATCTATTTCTTTCGAATTGTATTTATGTTTTCAGGGTTTTTAAAGAACCCAGTTTTCTTTTTTTTGAAAATAAGAAAAGTTTTGCTGTTCAAATCTATTTCTTTCGAATTGTATTTATGTTTTCATGTCAGGGTTTTTAAAGAACCCAGGGTTTTTAAAGAACCCAGTTCTCCTGTTGTATTCGAAAATAAAAGTTGGAATTGACTTTATGTTTTCATGTCTGGGTTTTTAAAGAACCCAGTTTTCTTATTTTATTCGAAAATAAGAGTTGGACGATTGAGGATAGTCACCTTGGCAACAACGTTTTCGAGAACCAAATGTCCCTCTCGATTATCATCCCACGAGTTATAATTGAATAGAAGAAAGCAAAATGTGAATAAAAGAAACTATGGATAAGAAGAGTATTAAAATCTTGGATAAGCACAGTACAAAACATAGACAATTAGCTAAGGTCATTTTTTTTTGTGGCTAATAAAGCTACCCTCTAAGCGATTAAAAGCCCTTCTTAAAAATAACTTTTTGTAGGGATGAACCAAGAATGAAGAAAAGGAATTTGGTCTCTTGAACAAAATATCTCGTTCAAAATGGAAAAGAATCGTAAAGAAAGCGTTGTACATAAAGTTGTACTAAAATCTCTTTACAAAACACAACATATTATTGAGTATTTTTTCTATGCTATGCATTTAGGAAATCAATATCCATATAAGTATTATGAAGAAACTTCTTTTATTTTTTATTTTTTATTATCAAATAGAGGGGCAATAGATTTTTGGGAGTATGCATAGAATTGATCTTTCCCATTCAAGGAATATGGAAATGTTAAAACTTTTGAGAAAGAAACGATGAGATACAACTAGGTGGTGAATAGTAAAGAAGGAATTGAATTGATTTTTTGATGAACAAAAAATTTAATAATTTGAAGTTTAATTGTTTAAAAAACATTAAAGAATGTTCAACAACTTTAAGATGATTGCAATATCTTATTCTAAGGGAGCTTTATAAGAATAACTTGTAATTGTATTTTACTTTGTATTTTGTGGGACAAGAGATTTCTCACAGTTTAATGATTTGACTGCCCCTAAGCACCTCTTGATTTGAACTTGTAACCTTTTATAAGGAAACACATATTCTTAACGGTTAGGCTCACTAAAACTATATAAATATAGCTATAAATATATTTTATTATTATATTTTAAAAGTGTAAAAATTAAAACTGTGAAAGATAGAGTTATCTCAATAAAAATAAATAAAGATAATTTTATGCTATAAGAGTGGGAAGGATAAATTGTAAAGAGTGATAAATTATAAATCAATTATATTATATTTTAAAAGTGTAAAATATAATGGATTATGGACAAAGTTTATTCCTATATTTTAAAAGTGTAGATGTGTAAAGGATAAGTTTTAAAAGATACAAAATCATAAATAAAAATACTAATTTAATTTTTTTTGGAATTTAATAAAGATTAATTATTAATTTTTTTATAATTAATTTTTTTTTTATTATATTTAAAAAAAATTGGTACATAAATATATTATTATTGAATAATGAAAACTAAAATAAAAATTTGGATTTTTTTTTTACATATTATTGAATAATGATTCATGATGTATAATAAAAAATAAATAGAAATAAAATCAAGATGAAGGTAAAATTTTATTCATATAGCAATAATGATTAGTTATCAATGTATTTACATTTTTTTTTTCCAATTATATATATATAATTTTTTTATTATTATGACTAGGGGAATCAACAATGACGGTAGTATCAGATTGATATATAAATATATTATTAAATAATTATTTTTATTCAATTTTTTTATAATTTATTGTTAAATTAATGTATACTAAAAATTAGAAGAATTTATTGTTGGTGTACAGATTGCTTGAAAGGGAGGAAGACTAACTTTGCTCAAGTTTGTTTTGAACATATTGACAAAAGACTGTGTGGAAACAAGTGATAAATCAAAAATTTATAGTTCCAGATAACATATGGATTGGATCAAGAATCCCAAGGAAGAGTATAAAAGAATGTTTCCAATAAATGGAAGGCATTAGTCTTAGCCTTTCCTAGAATAAAAAAATAATTTGACATGGAAAGTAAGTAAAAGTGTTTAGGTAAGACGTGTTTAGGTAAGACTAGGTTCAGATATTATTTTGGGGTGTGGGGATGTCGTGATATTTCCCCTTTGGGGTGTGGGGATGTCATGATATTTCCCCTAGATATGTTACAACATCAACAAGATTTGCATTATCTCAATCAGTTAGAGGATATGGCAACAACTAACATCTGGAGAGAATGCTGGAAATCTGCTCAGTGTTTGGACTTGGAATGTGAACAAGAAGATAGGTGGAAGATATTTATCTCAAATTTAAAAGAGGGTTACATCCGAATTAGAGGAGAGGTTGATTCTATGGACTACACACATGATAGGGTTAGTGCTATATATACAACTAAAGTGGATTATAAAGTCTTGTTGCTTGGTATTGAGCAATAAGAGGTTTGGGGTAGGAAAAAATATGGAAAATCAAAGCTCAACAAAAAAGATCTTTTTATGGTTAGCCCTCAGAAATAGAGTATTGACATATGATGTAGAAAGGAGGTAAAACTAGTCCATGAATATCTTGTCTTTCAGGGGAGTCTGGGAACACATTAGGCATTTAGTGGTTCACTGCTCTTATGCATGTCAAATTTGGAAGGATGTGGAAAACATGACTGTTATTACTGATGTATGGATGGACCTATCTATAACAGTGGTTGGGAAATTGGTTCAGAAAAAATGATTTAAAAACATGTAGAGAAATCTCATGGTTAATCCTTTGAGGATATGGTTAGTTAGTAATGACAACTTGTTTAATGGTATTCAAGAACCTACTTTTCAATTTTTTTTCAGGTATATGGTGTGTCTCGTGACTGTAAAATGGATCAAAGTGTTAGAGTTCCAAGACAAGTGGGAGAACCATTAATATACATGACATTTCATTGGGCCTTTTTGGATGGTGTCAAAGAGAGCATGCAAATTTTGTGCAGCAATGGAGGGATCCTTTTTTCATCAGACATATGGAAAATCAAAGCTCCACAAAAAGATCTTTTTATGGTTAGCCGTCAGAAATAGAGTATTGACATATGATGCAAAAAGGAGGTAAAACTAGTCCATGCATCTGTTGTCTTTCAGGGGAGTGGGGGGACACATTAGGCATTTAATGGTTCAGTGCTCTTATGCATGTCAAATTTGGAAGGATGTGGAAAAAATGACTGCTATTACTGATGTATGGATGGGCTTATCTATAATAGTGATGGAGAAATTGGTTCATAATAGAGGATTTAAAAACATATAGAGAAATCTCATGTTTAATCCTTTGAGGATATGGTTAGTTAGTAATAACAACTTGTTTAATGGAATTCAAGAACCTACTTTTCAATTTTTTTGTCAGGTATATGGTGTGTCTCATGGCTATAAAATGGATCAAAATTTTAGAGTTCCAAGACAAGTGGGAGAACCATTAATATACAAGACAATTCATTGGGCCTTTTTAGATGGTGTCAGACAGAGCATGCAAAATTTGTGCAGCAATGGAGGGATCCTTTGTTTATTAGAAAAATATTTTCTCAAGTTCAAATCAGGTTTGGGATCAGGAATAAATCATTTTGCAGAATTATCTGCTTTAAGATGCCTACTAAATTTGACTTGAAAAAAGGTTTGGAAAAGTTACAGGTATATGGACATTCACTACTTACCATTAAATGGATGAGAGATGAAAATAAAATTCAAAACATTTCTTTAAAGACTCTAGAAGAACAAGTAAAGAAATCTGTGATCTACATTAATTTTAGATAAATTAATATACATTGTTCTCACTAATTTCATGCCTTTTTCTTTCACTTAGTCTTAATCTCAAATAACAAATGCAAAATAAGAATTATTAAATGTTTCTTTTATTTTTATTTTCAAATTGTATCATTGAGATGAAAACATACTATGATCAGTAGTGCATTGATTGTTGCATGCATTGAAGGAACCTCATAATCCAAAAATTAATGCAACACCATTTATATTCAAATTATAAATGAAAACAGTTTTATTTCTATTTAATTTTTAATTTTTAATTTTTTAAGGAAAAATAGTTTCATTCATTACTGAAATGATACTTATCATTTTCAGTTATTTTTTACATATGATATAAATTTAAAAACATAACAAGATTGGCTAAACATTTTTTTTCTATTAATCCTTCTGATCTATATATATTGATGTATCAAATATCCAAAACTTTATACAAGATCAAATATATCAATATTCATATAGATATAAATTCAAAAAACAAAATAATATAAACTAGAGGATAATAAAAGTATATTTTAATTTTTTTTAAAAAGTAATCAATTATCATGAAAAAAGTTAAGTGAATAAAATGATAGCTTCATTTTGTTTTACCATTTTCAAAACTTTTAACATGGACTTATTACTAAATAAGTCAGAAACTTACACACATAACTTATTATTTAATAAATCAGAAACTTCCACACGTATGGTTAGAAATTTTGAACAAAACAAAAATAACTAATACAGAAAGGTAAATATGTGACGAGGAAGTAAAGATTAGATATGGCCACGTCAATGATCATAAATCCTTAGATGCGAACCCATGGTAGATTTGATAAGGCGGGGATATTATTTTGATTTAAAGACCCTTTTACTTTATCTTTGAAGTCATGGGAGATTTGATAAGGCGGGGATATTATTTCCGATTTAATGACCCTTTTACTTTATCTTTGAAGTCATGGGAGTGCTATGCAATTCTTCTCAACAAAGTAAGAAGAAGATTCCCAAAAGAGGGGCAGTTCCCAAAATTGCATTGCAAAAGAAATTAATATATTGTAAATTAATGAAACAATTATAAATATTAATGATATTTAATGTAAGTCAGATAAAATCGGATTGATAACTAAATGATCTCAAACTATAAGACGCAATGATGAATCATGGAGGAATACTTGCAGTGAATTACCGAGTGTAGGTGCACCTGGTTGACGTTGATGGCCAAAGCAAAACTCCATTCCAGGTAGCCATCGTTCTATACAGATAGTTAGGATTTTAGAGCATACAGAAAAAAGTGATAAATGAGTGCAAGTATGCGATGAGGAAGGAAAGATTAAATATGGTCAGGTCAATGATTACGAGTCCTCTGATGGGGAGAGCCATGGGATGGAGTCGCGCATAAAACGTTCGAGTGTGCAGGGGAAGGAAAGCCAAACTCCCGTCGAAATGACAGTCGAGAAAAGTGGGATTACATGTAGGGTTGATGGATGGAGCAAACGTAGCATGCGAGGACATGACGAATTGTCTGGTGTGGAAGAGGCGACGTTGGAAGAAATGCGAATGCAACTGTATCGATACAGAATTTTAGACTACGAGCTACCGCAACGGGGGCTTGTGGGATGCATTATCCGGGTACCCAGAGACCCGAGTTGCTTTTGGATGCGAAGATTCTGTATCCATGTTCGTTCCTTTGCCTTCATCAGTCTATTTTTTTTTTTGTTGTTGTTGTTGTTGTGATATTGTTCCTGCAGGTGCAGAAGGGGCTTATAGTAGGGGTTGACAATGGTCAGGGTTGAAGGCTGGCTGAAGCATGGAACCTTAAATCTAACTTAAATCTAGGATAGTATTCCAAAATTGAACCTTGTCCGATAATGAAAAACTCTTTACTTTGCACCATTAATCGAATCCCTTTGATTCACCACCATTGGTCGATGAAATCTATTACAAAGAAAATGGAGATGGTCGCAGACCAGGATCATACGCGGGTATTGGTAATTTGTGGCTCACAATGAAACGCACCACAACAATCTCCCACAACGATTTCCCTTGGAAGCTCACTAGCGATTTCTCCACGACGTGGTATCTCCCAGCCAATGACAACAATGCGACGTGGTATCTCCCAGCCTCCACAACAAATGCAGTCAGGCTCCCAGTCACCAGCCTCCACAGACAGTGCGCCTCTCTCCTTCTCGACGCACCAATAGCGATCTCTCACAGGAGACAGAGAACGCGCAGATACGTTAGATGATGCTTCATGACGAAGCAACAACGATCTCGCTATCTCAGCGAATATCTCCGGGATCCACCTCTCTTAAGATCCGGCCTCAAACCGCCTCTGATACCAACTTAAAACCAGAGAGAAAAAAACCGACTCCGAACACCTAGAGACGGGGAAGCAAAGCTACAGTTCGTTCAAGTTAATCAACCAAAAATACAAATATATATATATATATATATATATATATAGGAACGGTTCTAAACGGTTGGAAACTAATCACCGTTAAACCAACTTATTCTCCATTATTCTAAATGTGCCTCGTGCAAATTTATTAACAAGTGGAAACCATGGATAAGTAGAGTATTAAAATCTTGGATAAGCAAAGTACAAAACACAGACAATCAGCTAACTAGGTTATTTTTTTCTGGCTACTAAAGCTACCCTCCGAGCGCTGCAAATTTATTAACAAGTGGAAACCATGGATAAGTAGAGTATTATAATCTTGGATAAGCAAAGTACAAAACACAGACAATTAGCTAGCTAGGTCATTTTTTTCTGGCTACTAAAGCTACCCTCCGAGCGCTGCAAATTTATTAACAAGTGGAAACCAAATTTATTAACAAGTGGAAACCATGGATAGGTAGAGTATTATAATCTTGGATAAGCAAAGTACAAAACACAGACAATTAGCTAGCTAGGTCATTTTTTCTGGCTACTAAAGCTACCCTCTGAGCGCTGCAAATTTATTAACAAGTGGAAACCATGGATAAGTAGAGTATTAAAATCTTGGATAAGCAAAAGTACAAAACACAGACAATTAGCTAGCCAGGTCATTTTTTTCTGGCTACTAAAGCTACCCTCCGATCGTTGAAAAGCCCTTTTTAAAAATAACTTTTTGTAGGGAAGAACCAAGAATGAAGAAAATAAATTTGGTCTATTGAACAAAATATCTCGTCCAAAATGGAAAAGAATCGTAAAGAAAGTGTTGTACATAAAGTTGTACTAAAATCTCCTTACAAAACACAACGGATTATGGAGTATTTTTTGATGCTATGCATTTAGGAAATGAATATCCATGTAAGTATTACAAAGAAACTTCTTTGCCTTTTTCTTGGGATATGTATCAAGTAGAGGGGCATTAGATTTTTGGGAATATGCATAGAATTGACCTTTTCATTTAAGGAATATGCAAATGTTAAAACTCGTGAGAAAGAAACGATAAGACACAATTAGGTGAATAATAAAGAATGAACAGAATTGATTTATTAATGAATTGATGAGCAAAATTTTTAATAATTTGAAGTTTAATTGTTTAAAAAACATTTAAGAATATTTAACAACATTAAGAGGATTGCAATATCTTATTAGAAGAGAGTTTTGTAAGAATAATTTGCAGTTGTATTTTACTTTGTATTTTGTGGGACAAGGGACCCTCTCTAGGTGCAAAGATTTGACTATCTCTAAGCTCTTCTTAATTTGAACTTGTAACCTCTTATAAAGAAACACATGTTCTTAACTGTTAGGTGCACTGAAACTATATATATAGCTATAAATATATGTTATTATTATATTTTAAAAGTGTAACACTGTGAAGAATAAAATTATCTCAATGAAGCCCCCGGGGGGCAGCTCAATTGGCAAGTGCCGTGAAAATGAAGTTCCATGAGGTTTCGAGTTCAATTCCCCCCGACTTACCTTGTGTGCCGCGTAAGGGGCATCGTGGGCACACCTGGAGGTTATAGGGGTAGCGGTTGG
>ML797179.1:144517-193221 GCA_009831015.1 Picea engelmannii | reverse complement strand
CTGTGTAAGGGATACGTTTTAAAAGATAACAAATCATACATAAAACATAGTAAAATCTATTTGAATGTAATAATGATTAATTATTAATGTTTTTATAATTAAATTTATTTTTTATTATATAAATATATTTTTTTAAATTGGAAAATTCTTATATAAATATATTATTATTGAATAATGAAAATAAAATCAAAGTTTGGATTTCTTTTAAATATTATTGAATAATGATTCATAATGTATCATAAAAACATAAATAGAAATAAAATCAAAATGAAGGTGGACAGGTTTACACCTATTGACCATAGACACATTTAATAGGTTTTTAGTGCTTAATTAGTTTTGTATGGACAAGATTAAATATTGATGGAATATTCTTAGTAGTCTCAATAAATCAATGGTTGTGATTTCAACCACTAACTTCCTCACTATTATAAAGACATGAGTTTACATGTTTATTTTTTTACTTTTACTTGAATCATATTTAAAATTTACTATGGTGGCTAGCCGATTGCCAAGTATGAATTAGGGTTTCAATTTCTAGGCCAGCTTAGACCTTTGACCTTCACCAGCCATTTACATTTTTTCTATGTATTTACATTTTTTCTTATTTTTTTCCAAATTTTTTATAATATATTTTAGTAAAAATAAAATAGAAAATTGAAAAGATTTATGTATAAATATATTATTAAATAATTATTTTTATTAAAATATTTTATAATTTATTGTTAAATTAATGTATAATAAAAATTAGAAGAATTTGTTGTTGGTGTACAGATGGCTTGAAAGGGAGGAAGACTAACGTTGGTCAAGTTTGTTTTAAACTTATTGACAAAAGACAGTGTGTAGAAACAAGTGATAGAGCAAACATTTATAGTTCCAGATAACATATGGATTGGATCAAGAATCCCAAGAAGAGTATAAAAGAATGTTTCCAAGGCATTAGTCTTATCCTTTCCTACAATAAAAAAATAATTTGACATGGAAAGTAAGTAAAAGTGTTTAGGTAAGAATAGGTTCAGATGTTATCTTGGGGTGTGGGGATGTCGTGATATTTCCCCTTGGGGTGTGGGGATGTCGTTTGCATTATCTCAATCAGTTAGAAGATATGGCAACAACTACCATCTGGAGACAATGCTGGAAATCTGCTCAGAGTTTGGACTTGGAAGGTGAACAGGAAGATAGGTGGAAGCTATTTATCTCAAATTTAAAAGAGGGTTACATCAGAATTAGGTAAGAGGTAGATTCTATGGACTACACACAGGATAATGTTAGTGGTATATATACAGCGAAAGTGGGTTATAAAGTCTTTTTGCTTGGTATTGAGCAATATGAGGTTTGGGGTAGGAAAAAATATGGAAAATCAAAACTCCACAAAAAAGATCTTTTTATGGTTAGCCCTCATAAATAGAGTATTGACATATGATGTAGAAAGGAGGTAAAACTAGTCCATGCATCTGTTGTCTTTCAGGGGAGTGGGGGAGCACATTAGGCATTTAATGGTTCACTGCTTGCTCTTATGCATGTCAAATTTGGAAAGATGTGGAAAAAATGACGGTTATTACTGATGTATGGATGGACCTATCTATAACAGTGCTTGAGAAACTGGTTCAAAAAAAAGGATTTAAAAACATATAGAGAAATCTCATGTTTAATCCTTTGAGGATATGATTAGTTAGTAATGACAACTTGTTTAATGGCATTCAAGAACCTACTTTCCAATTTTTTTTTCCAGGTATACAGTGTGTCTCATGGCTGTAAAATGGATCAAAATGTTAGAGTTCCAAGACAAGTGGGAGAACCATTGATATACAAGACAATTCATTGTGCCTTTTTAGATGGTGTCAGACAAAGCATGCAAAATTTTTGCAGCAATGGACGGATTTTTTTTTCATCAGAAAAATATGGAAAATCAAAGCCCCACAAAAAATATCTTTTTATGATTAGCCCTCAAAAATAGAGTATTGACATGATGCAGAAAGGAGGTAAAACTAGTCCATGCATATGTTGTCTTTCAGGGGAGTGGGGGAACACATTAGGCATTTAATGGTTCATTCCTCTTATGCATGTCAAATTTGGAAGGATGTGGAAAAAATGACTGCTATTACTGATGTATGGATGGGCCTATCTATAATAGTGCTTGAGAAATTGGTTCAGAAAAAAAAGATTTAAAAACATATAGAGAAATGTCGTGCTTAATCCTTTGAGGATATGGTTAGTTTGTAATGACAACTTGTTTAATGGCATTCAAGAACCTACTTTTCAATATTTTTGTCAGGTATATGGTGTCTCATGGCTGTAAAATGGATCAAAATTTTAGAGTTCCAAAACAAGTGGGAGAACCATTGATATACAAGACAATTTATTGGGCCTTTTTGGATGGTGTCGGACAGATCATGAAAAATTTGTGCAGCAATGGAGGGATCCTTTTTTCATCAGAAAAATATTTTTTCAAGTTCAAAGCAGGTTTTGGATCAGGAATAAATAATTTTGCAGAATTATCTGCTTTAAGATGCCTACTAAATTTGACTTGAAAAAAATGTTTGGAAAGGTTACAGTTATATGAACATTCACTACTTACCATAAAATGGATGAGACATGAAAATAAAATTCAAAACATTTCTTTAAAGCCCCTAGAAGAACAGGTAGAGAAATTTGTGATCTACATTAATTTTAGATAAATTAATATACATTGTTCTCACTAATTTCATGCCTTTTTCTTTCACTTAGTTTTAATGTCAAATAACAAATGCAAAATAAGAATTATTAAATGTTTCTTTTATTTTTATTTTCAAATTGTGTCATTGAAATGAGTACATACGTTGATCAGTAGTGCATTGATTGTTACATGCATTAAAGACCTCATAACCCAAAAATTAATGAAACACCATTTATAGTTTTGTTTCTGTTCAATTTTTAATTATTATTTTTTCAAGAAAAAGTAGTTCCATTCATTACTGAAATGATACTTATCATCTTCAGTTATTTTTTACATGTCATATAAATTTAAAAACATAACAAGACTGACTTAACATTAAGAAAAAAAAACTTCCTTCTATTAATCTTTCTAATCCATATAGGCCTAATGGTTAAGAACATCTGTTTCCTCTTAAGAGGTCACAGCTTCAAATCCAGGGGGGGTAGGATACGTATACCTTAGCAGACTTTACTAGTCATCGCTGGGCAGGGGGGGTTCCCTTGTCCCACAAACAAGAAGATCTCATACACCAATTTAGTGTGCTGGCTTGGACGTGACCTTAAAAATAGATTATTATTATTATTATCAAATATCCCAAACTTTATACAAAATTAAATATATCAACATTAATATATAAATATAAATTTAGAAAAAAATAATATAAACTTAAATTCAGACAAAAAAAATAAAAAAATAATATAAACTAAATAATGATAAAAGTATCATTTTTAAAAATTCATCAATTATCACGAAAAAAGTTAAGTTAATAAAATGATACCTTCTTTTTGTTATACCATTTTCAAAACTCTTAACAATAACTTATTACTAATACACATAAACTTCCACACTTATGGTTAGAAATTTAGAACAAAACAAAAATAACTAATACAGAAAAGTAAATATGTGACGAGGAAGTAGAGATTAGATATGGCCAGGTCAATGACCATAAGTCCTTAGATGCTACTTAGATGCTAACCCATGGGAGATTTGATATGGTGCGGATATTATTTTAATTTAAAGACATTATTTTAGGAGTAGTTTAACTTGGAAGTAATTCTTTCTTAAGTTTTGCTTTTAAAAAAAAAAAAAAAAAGATTTGAATCAGATTAGATTTTTAAAGGTAGTTTGAGTTTCGTATTTTTAGGGGTATTCTGAGTTTTTTATTGAACTTTGTTCCATGTATTTAAGAATCTTACTTTAGAGGTTTTGTCTCATTTTAAACTAATCCATTAAAAAATCTATCAAAATTCTAGATGAACAAAAAATTTAAAAACTAAGAATCCAAAACTTCTAGAAAAAAAAATTGCTCCAAAGTTAGCCATCCTTTTACTTCATCTTTGAAAGCATGGGAATGCTATGTAATTCTTGTCAATAAGGCAAGAAGAAGATTCCCAGAAGAGTGGCAGTTATCAAAATTGGATTGCAAAAGAAATTAATATATTGTAAATTAATGAAACAATTATAATACTGACCCAAAATGGGATTGCAAAAGAAATTAATATATTGTAAATTAATAAAACAATTATAAATATTAATGATATTTAATGCATGTCGGATAACATCGGATTGATAACTAAATGATCACAAAGTATATGACGCAACGAAGAATCATGGAGGAATACTTGCAGTAAATTACCGAGTGCTGTGCACCTGGTTGACGTTGATGGACAAAACAAAACCCCATTCCAGGTAGCCATCGTTCTATACAGTTAGCTAGGGTTTTAGAGCATACAGAAAAAAGTGATAAACGAGTGGAAGTATGCGACGTGGAAGGAAAGATTAAATATGGTCGGGTCAATGATTATGAGTCCTCTGATGGGGAGAGCCATGGGATGGAGTCGCGCATAAAACGTTCCACTGTGCAGGGGAAGGAAAGCCAAACTCCCGTCGAAATGACAGTCGAGAAAAGTGGGATTACATGTAGGGTTGATGGATGGGCTAGGAGCAAACGTAGCATGCGAGGACATGACGAATTGTGGAAGAGGCGACGTTGGAAGAAATGTGAATGCAACTGTATCGATACAGAATTGGTTACACAATGTTGAAAGTTGAATCACTGTAAAATTGAGGAGTAGGCTCGTAAAAGGAACTTTTTTTACTTATAAATCGATAAAACTTTTGATCTAAATGATCAATATTATCAAAATTAACAATAACAAACAACAAACAGTTCGCACCCTATTTTAATCTAAATGAACAATATTATAAAAATTAACAATAACAAACAACACACAATTTGACCATAGGGTGCGAGATGTCATCTCAATTGGTACCAAGCATTCCAAAGCTCAAACAAATGGGCACCCACGATGGCTTTTATCAATGACAGTTCTGGATAATCCATAATAAAAGTTCCTCATAGCTAAGTATGCAATATCATGGTTTGGAGAATCCAATTGTTTGAGTTAAAATATTCTAATGGTGCTTGAGTTAGAACATTTTAATGGTGTGTTGTGTTTGATTTATCTTGAGTGGAGAGGGATCAAGTCTTTTTAAGTGAAAGGTTTTTTTTTTTTTTAAATTGAAAAAGAGTGAGGAAAGATCTGTATTTCTAGGGATTTGATCCTTCTGGAAACATCAAATTAAGATGGATCTATATTGGTAAAATTCCAATAAGATACTTCCAATAAGATACTGGAATTTAAGGATTAAACCCTCCTACTCCTTGTTTTTAATGATATAAGGCATTGTTTGGACCTTGTTGCATGACTAAAAAAGACATTGTTAGGAAAAAATTGTGGATTGTATTGTGGAAAGAGACAAGTTGTTTTAGTCTTGGTTGCATATGTTTTCTAAAGATATTTTGCAAGGTGATTGATTTGTTGATGTATGAAACCTTACAATTCAATAATCAGCTTTTGGAAATTTGTTTTGCCACTATTATTGCTGAATTATCTTATTTCAATAAAATGATCATTGGTTCATTATATTTAACAAACTTTTTACGGCTGTATTTTGCAAATGGCTTTTTGTGAGAAATATGGTTGGTTATTATTTTATATATTTTGTTGGTATGATTGAATTTATGCTAAATATTATGTTCAAAGTTTGGTCAAACATTTTGTCATAAATCATATGGAGGGCATAGATTTTGCATAGAAATTTCGATTTTGACATCATTTTTATTGTTGGGTTCAAAATTTTAGGATATATAGTTTGGTGGTATTGGTGTTAGGATGGGGAAAAACTTGTTTTTTTTAGTTTTTTTTAGACATCAAATATGGGTTCGAAACAAGAATAAGTAACACTTAAAAGGGAAAATTATAGCTCTCGGGGTGCATGATATGAAGAATTTTTTGAGAAGCAAATGTTTGTAGTAGTATGCTAAGGTGTTTGTATCAAAACCACGCGATGAACATGCAAAAGTTCAAGTTTGAAGGTAAAAAGTATAAAACTATAGGGGTGACGAATACCTAGGATGCAAGATGGGAGCTTTTATTTGATATCATTGGAATAGATTTTTTTGAATAAACATTAAAAAAATATGGATTTTTTTGGGCAACAAGCAATCGGTTCACTTCACTAAAGGTAAGGGCAATGAGAAAGATTGAAGAGAAAAAAGGTAATCATGGGAGAAAATATGGATACAACCATGGTAGTGATAACTGGTAAATGAAATTCAAATGCAAATAATGATGTTTTTGCAAATGAAGGAACATTGAGAAGAGTTTTTTTAGGAAGACTAGAGATCGCGAGAATGTCAAAAGAAGCAAGCATATATGGGGTGGAGTGAAAGTGAATGGAGAAAGAAGCACATATCAATAAGGGGAAAGAAAATGTTATCAACATCGATGAAGGGACATCTGAATCAATGTTCTTTTCATGCCAAATTAGAGAAGAAACCAACAACTATAATCTTTGGTTGTTGGATAATGGTTTCAACAATCATATATCAGGTAGAAAAGATTTATTTTCAAGTTTAGGTAGCTCTATCACATTTGAAATTAAATTTGGAGATGATTATCAAGTAAAATATTTAGGTAAAGGTGTAGTTTTTTACTGACTAAGCAAAATGAAAAGAAAGATATTTGTGATGTTTATTATGTACCTCATCTTCAACATAATTTGATGAGCGTAGGCTAGATGAGCAACATGGTTATGAGGTAATGTTTAAAGGCCCCACAAGTACAATCTTGGAAAATAAACCTAGTAAGAGACTCATAGAACATGTGCAAATGACCAAAAATAGAATGTTTCGCTTGATGTTGAGAAGCCTAAATCTATCACAGTCATATGCACTGTAATGTCCCTTTCCAAATGAGTCATCTAGACAAATTGATGAAATGGCCCAAGTAGTTCCCACAACCATAGTCATGTAATTAAGAAGGGAATTAATTATTTTATTCAAGTCATCTGAGAGGAAATTAATTAAATATAAAGGTGGCATTGAGTAAAGTGGAAAAAAGTGGAAAAAAGCGCCTAAGTGTCTATTGAGAATATGAAAAGTCACTTAAACTAAGAATAAAAGGGGAAAAAGAGGGCACCCTGTCTCATTGTGGCATTGGTATTTTTTAATTTCTCATTGAGAGAGTTCATTGTGGTTTTTGGAACTCTTGGGACTAAAACCCAAGGAGGATTTTTTAGAGATTGACTTCGGTGTTGAGACCATCCACTCTAGTTAGTCACCTTGGAAGAAGTGAGCACTTCAGATTTCTTTAGTGTGGTCGAGTTTTTATCATTTTGGTAGCAAAGTTCTTGTGGTGGAAAAACTTCATAAATTGTTGGCGGAGTTTCTTGCTTAGACATGGTGAATTTGGTTTTAAGCTTATGCATTTTGGTGTCGAGACAACATCCCCTTGAGAAAAAGGACGAGTTAGTAGATGCGAGGTCGATTCTTCCATAACTGGGGTAGTATATTCAACTGTGGTTCTATTTATTTACCCTCAGGGTTGAGTTTTTACTCAAGAAGGTCGACGGAGTGTGACATCAATTCAATGTTAAGGGGAAACTTAATATATGACTGTTTGAGCCGATTTCTTTGTTGTGTTGCCCATGTTTTACTTGTTGGGTCGTGTTCTACCACTGTTGGGTGCATTCCCTCTTTGTTGGGCACCATTTCTCACTGCTCGGTGCACTAACTTCTTGTTGGGTGAGTTATTTTTATTGGTGGGTCACGATCCTTCGTTCTGTACAAGAATCTACGCTCCATAGATCGATTTTTCTTGTGAAGAAGTTGTTGCATTACACCCATCAAACTGTTGCACTAAAACAACACACGACAGGTCTATGCTTGTTGTTTATCTCCCTTATTAGTCCCTGCCATAGGTGTAGAGGGACTATAGCGATCGATCAATCGTTGACTTCATAATAGTGTGACCTTTGACCAGAAAGATTTCCATATTATGTATTGTTGGGACTAGGGGAACTGAAAACATCGATTTTTCTATAAAAAAAGAACCATATGTGTCATGATATGATTGGACAAGGGATTTGAGGTCTTATTGCCGGCTTTGCTATTCCCAATGTTATATATGTTGGCATATTCAAAGTATTTGATCGTATATGGTCTTTTTGAATTATATATTTTGTTATGCATTCGTCGAAGGTGGATTAATGCTAGCATTAATTCGAATGTTTGGTTTAGCATTTTATGCTAGGTAAATTTATGGCAATGTTTGATATGGTGGCATATCGAAAGTTTGGCTTTCCAATACATTCTTTGGTGTTAGAACTATTGTTACAAAAAATATAATTATTTATTTGGGATACGTGAGAGACGTGCCGCATTGAATTTTTTTCTTAAATGTTTACAGTGCATTTTTGACAGACTTAAATGTTTACCTAAGAGGCTTGGTAGTGTTGAATGGTTACTTAACACGCTTGTTACAAGAAATTTTCTTTCGTTTTTAAAATTTATATGCTCCAGCGGCATTGCTGGTTCACTAGTCCATGCTTGTTTTTTGCATGGCACTTATTTCTTATTTGCATGTTGTCGTTGTTCTTGCTTGCGTGTTCGCGTTGTTGCAGTTTGCACGTTTGGGTTTCTTCAATCACAATTGGAACATCATCGTTCTTGGGGGAGTGGTTGCTACTTGCTTCTTTCTTCGTTGTATGTTGTTTATTGTTGCTTGATTTGACTTTGCTGCTTGCTTCTTTCTTCGCTGTATGTTGTTTATTGTTGCTTGATTCGACTTTGCAGGGTTCCGGTCCTGCGCTTGCAGTTGGACCTTTTGGTGCTTGTTATCTGGGTTGTTATTTGGTGCTTGTTCTTGTTTGCCGAGGGTTTGCAATGTTGGGACACTGCCTCTGCGGTTGGATCTCTGGTTACATTTTTTTGCACTGCAGTTTGCGTAGAATACTATTAAGATAAAATAACAGACTAAAGAATTGCAGGCGATGTAAATTGCATCTGTTATGCGTTGAAGCAGAGTTTGTTGGTCTCAAAATATATTTTATAGTTGCCTATGCTTTTTCCATGGATTCTATGTTACTATGGTTTCATAGTTATGAGAATTCCTTTTACTCTGTGGGCGATATATTTGTTCTCTTCCTTTTACTTTCCTGTTGTAAACTGTGTTTGACTCTAGTTTCTGTGGTCATTCCGATCGACCGTCGTTCGGTTGTATACTTAGCTAGTTTTATGGACGCGGCTTCGCCAATAGGTTCTATCCAATTATGAAAGGTCATGTTCGGTGTATACAATAGCTTTCCAGAATTAATTTTCTTTAAAAGAAGGCCTTGTGGACAGAAGATAATGAAATTTATGAAATTATAGGTTTTCTGGACAACATAAGTTAATGCTCGCGGGTTCTGGGGGTGGCGGGCTGAAAATTGGGCTTCTGTTGTTCTGTGCCCTGCAAATAGCACGGAGAGTTCTGCGATTATTCAGACCGACTGTAGTTTGGTTTCATACTTAGCCAGTTTTATGGACGCGGCTTCGCGGATAGGTTGTATCGAGCTATGGTGTATACATTAACATTTCCAAATTAGTTTTCTTTATAAGAAGGGCTCTTGGACATGAGACATTGAAATTTATCAAATTATAGGTTTCCTCGACAACATAAATAAAAGATAGGAAATATGTAATTTTATAAAGTAGATATATAAAGCATACACGAAGCCCTCATCCTATACTTGGCCAGTTTTTGCATCGTGGTTTCTCGGGGTAGGCGACTGAAAATTGACGATCGGAGAGTTCTGCGATATACAAATTGACAATCGGACTTGCAGACTATTTTAGTTTGAATTTTTGCACTGCAGTTTGCGTAGAATACTATTAAGATAAAATAACAAACTAAAGAATTGGAGTCGATGTAAATTGCATCTGTTACGCATTGAAGCAGAATTTGTCGACCTCAAAATATATTTCATAGCTGTCGATGCTTTTTCCATTGATTATGTGTTACTATGGTTTCATAGTTATGAGAATGCCTTTTGCTGTGTGGAAGATATACCTGTTCTCTCCGTTTTACTTCCCTGTTGTAAACTGTGTTTGACTTTAGTTTCTTGCGTTTCTGTGGTTATTCCGACCGACCGCCATCGGTTGCTATCTTAGCCAGTTTTATGGACGTGGCTTCGCCAATAGGTTCTATCGAACAATGACAGGTCGTGTTCGGTGTATACATTAGCTTTCCCGAACTAGTTTCTTTAAAAGAAGGCCTCCTGGACAAAAGAGAATGCAATTTAAGAAATTATAGGTTTCTTGGACATCATAAGTTAATGATTGTGGGTTCTCGGGGTGGCGGGCTGAAAATTGGTCTTTTATTGTTTCGTGCCCTGCAAATAGCACGGAGAGTTCCGCCATCACTCCGACCAACCCCAATTCGGTTCCATACTTAGCCAGTTTTATGGACGCGGCTCCACGGATAGGTTGTATCGAACTATGGTGTATACATTAGCATTTCCGAATTAGTTTTCTTTATAAGAAGTGCTCCTGGACAACATAAATTAAACATAGGAAATATGTAATTTTATAAAGTAGATATATAAATCATAGACAGAGCCCTCTTCCCATAGTTAGTCAGTTTTTGCATTGCGGGGTTTTGGGGTAGGGCGTTGAAAATTGACCATCGGAGAGTTCTACGATATACAAATTGACCATTGGACTTGTGGACTATTTTAATTTGAAGGGCATCATGTCCAAAATATTTAGCATTTTCTAAATATTTTACTTTACGTACGTTTGACATACTCTGGTGGACAAAAAACACACACAAAAAAATAGTAAGCATTTTTTGGATTGCGGGTTCTCGGGGTGGCGGGCTCTAAGTTCGGTCTCTGTTGTTTCGTTTCCTATAAATAACACGGAGAGTTCCGCGATATACAAATTGACAATCGGACTTATGAAGTATTTGAACTTGAAGGGCTGGTGCAAAAAAACTAGCATTCTCGAATTACTTTTCTTTACGTACGTTTTACATACAGTCCTCAACAAAAACAAAAAAATAGTAGTAACGTCTGTTACATAGGGATCCATCCCCGCTGTCTTCAGCGCTTCCCAATACACATTAAATATGTTTTCAAAATTCAGAACCCGCTAGACAGGTTTGAAAATATGGGCTTGAATAACTGGAAAGCTCGAGGACATCTCCCATTAAAATGAATAGACAGACGAATATTATGGGATCTCGTAATTTCTTTTTGCCTGCATTTTGAATTTGCAAAAATAATTTTTTGTTGTTGTTTTTGCTTATGCAGTTTTAGTTTTCTTAAAATCTTTAGCATGATTCACGAACGTGTCATTGAGAGAGGGCTTGACTTCATGTCCCTTTTTAATATTGTGCATTTCGAAATGATGGGCTTTAATAACTGGAAATCTGGAGGACATCTCCCATTAAAATGAATAGACATGCGAATACTATTGGATTTGGTAATTTCTTTTTGCCTACATTTTGAATTTGCGAAAATACTTTTTATTTTATTTTTTTGCTTGTGCAGTTATAGTTTTCTTAAAAGCTTCAACATAGTTGACGAACGTGTCACCCAAAGAGGTCTTAACGTCATGTCCCTTTTTAATATTGTGCATATATTAGATGTCAGATTTGAGAATCTGCTCGGATATGAGAATTTTAATACATACTGCTAGTCACTATTCAACGTACGTATTAAAAAAAAATGGCATTAATAAGTGAAAATATCGAGAACCTCTGTCATTAAAGCGAATCAACACAAAATCTACGGAAGGCCATCCATCGTTTGTTTTAAATACTTATTGCCATTTCTCTCTATCATCAAAGAGTTGCGCTTCAAGGTGCCTGCGTTTTAATGTTCCTAGTCATGGACATGTAAGACAACTTAGAGATGCGATTGAGGGGAACATGAAAGAAGACATACTGGTTTTATGTGACATTAGCTTTGAGTAAAAAAAAAACTCTATTATACAAGAGAAACTCAGAGAGGACGAAGAAAAAAGAACAAGTATGTTCTGGTTGGTGTTCTCCGTGTCTTCGATGCTTTGGTTGGTTGAAAAGTCTGCCTGGAGATATGTTGGATGAACTTCTTTGTTTTCTTACAGGCAATTGTAATGGATTTTGAGGTCACGTGCAAAATAGTTCTTCGTTTAAGTATATAGCTTCTTCCAACAACACAGATTTGGCAAGTGTATCGAATTGTAGAGATTGCACTAGTATTTGTCTACCTAGGAGGCGGGTAACATAAACTCCATGGGTGGATAAAACGACATATTGTCACTACAAAAGTTTCTATTTCATAGTTTGGTGACCTGCATGTGGGTTTGGTAGCCGACTTGACAAAAAGCTATGTTCTTTGTCAAAGTTTGTTCAGTTTCCTCTAGATGTAGTTGCAGACTCCACATATTTGGCGTGATCTCCGAACATTCCAGACCTTTCTGTCGGTCGCCATACCTCCACCGCTATGAGGAAAGATATATTCTGATGCCATCTGCAACATTTGATACACTTGCCAGCCCTGTGCTGGTGCATTCTGTAGCATTTGATTCACTTGCCACACCTCTGCTGCCCAAAGAAGTTATGTACCTCAACATATTTGCATTTTTCATCTGGGTTGGACGTTTCTTTCAATTTACTGTAATAAAGCAAAGAAGTTCCACATACAAATCCTCAGGCAGGATTCTCAACCAAACAGATGATTAAATATAGAGAGAATACTAGTCACTACCTACAGACAAGGTATTCAAAAAACTAGGATAGATGTACTTGGAAGCATCGATTAAGTAAAAAACCCAAAATTGATATTGAACTCGTTTTTTACGAAGAAAGAGTTTGAACGTCAAGAAAACTATGAAGAAGATTCATCAATGTACATATTTTTTATTGGTTGAGGGTAGGCGAAATCGCAATTGTTATCGCAAATAACCTTAGTTGTATTTTGTAACCCATCGTATTTGAATATAGAATAATTTCGGTTTATATTTTAATAGTATTTTCCAATTTATGGTATTTGTTTTAATTGTATTTTGTACCTTCTTACCCTTTGTCGTTAAACATGAAGGACAAGCTTTCGTTTCTGCTGCCCACTACTTCAATCTAAATAAAACCTTCTCTATTCTTTCTTTACATTTTACATTTAAGAATAATTAATGAGTTACAACAACGCGAATGAACTGTTGACGCAATGTTCCTGTGAAGTATGTTGGATATATTACAGCTTTTTCTATTTCATAATATCTGTGCATATATATTAATATTCGTACTATTGGAATAAATACAAAAATTTCCTCTTTGGCAAAGCTTAGGCAATTATGTTTAAGTTTGCAGTATTAAACAACTCTGCCCATTGTTTCATCATATACATCTTTCAGCCTAAGAATTTCCGTGGTCTACAATTTATGCTTTAATTACTTAAAGTCACACCAAATTTTGATTGCATTTAATTTAATTTAGATATTGATGTTTATGGAGAGCCAATGTTTGCTGATGTCATTGCACCAAATACAAGATGAATAGATGATAAGGAGTTGATCTCATTGAGACCACAATGCAAGTTTATGTTTCTTATTGCCCTATGTTCACATTGCAGTGAAATTTTTTGTGGTTTCAACGAAATTTGCAAGCCGAAGAGAATCTTGCAAATTGGGAGATCATTTGCATTTGAAACAGAAACGATCCATTAATATATATTAGTATGAATACTATTAATATAAACATGAAGACTTTCTCCATTTATAGATACTAGTATGAAAAATATTGAAATAGATATCAAAACTTTGTCTTGGCCAATACCTAGCCAGTTATCTGGGCAACAGGCCCCAGGTTCGCGGCACCCACCACCTATGTCCCCTATTTTGTTATATACATGTTGCAGCCAAAGAAATTTAGTGATTTGCACTTAATGATTTTACTAGTGATCTGCAATTCATGCCTTAACATATCCATCTATATCCTCGCACGACGGATCTGATTGACCGCTGTTTTTTTCCATACTTAGCCAATTTTATGTTCGTCGTTGTCGAGCCGATGCTTGCGAACCTAGCTGCTTATCGTTTCGCTATATATATCCGTGATCTACAATTCCACTACGGGTTCCTCCTATACATTAAGTTCGTTCAAAGTATTTGTTCCTGCTTTCCATCCCCAACAACTTTGCGTCCTTCCTGATATACATCAACAATGCTCTTACTAGTGACAAATGGACACAGTGATACGAAAGATACTTCTGTGATATGCAATTTATGGATTAACTGGTGACAACTCAGTAGCGATTCGCAAGCATTTGCATTAATAATCAAAGACTAGATGTTCTTCTACGAGATACTTAGTTCTTTTTCCCTTTTCTTCTTCCCGTGTATTATCTACACTTCCACTGAGAACTCCTCCGTCATTTTCCCCTTATTTTCTTACTGTGTATTATGGGACTATAAAATATGGACATGATATTTTATAGAGCATGTACAAATTCTGCATTACATACCTAGCGACATTTTGGATCGCGGGTTGTCAGGCAGGCGGGCTCAAAATTTTGTCTCCATTGTTTCGTGGCCTACAAATTGCACCCAGAGTTCCGTGATATACAATTTGACAAGCGAACTTGCGGACTGTCTGAATCAACATTGCACTTCTATTGTTTCGTGTCCTCCAAACATCGCTCCCAGTTTCGGGATATAGAAATTGACACACGAAATGTAGGACTGGCGGGGTGGAAATTGCCATTGTTTACGGATACTAGTCCGTATGAAGTATCTAACAGTACCTAAAAAAATATTTTGAATACTAAATTAGCTCTTAGTAGTGACAATTGGACATAGAGCTACGAAAGAGTTTGAATTGCACTCTTCGCAATATACAAATTCACTACCGGATTTCGATATCGTCCGATCTTCCGTGTTACAGATTATCCATTCAACTGTTAGGAGCGATACAATTAGAAGGTCCAAGCCTCGCCTACTCTGCAGACACCTTCTCAGCCTGTTTTGGATCCTCCTGTTGTCGGGTTGATATCTTATATAGCATGTACGAATTCCGCATTCCATCCCTGACGACATTTTTGATCGCGGGTTCTCGGGCGGGCAGGCTCAAAATTGGGCCTCCATTGTTGCATGTGTTGTAAATATCACCCAAAATTTTGTGATATACAAATTGACAAGCGGACCTGCGGACTGGCTGACTCAACATTGCACTTCTATTGTTCTGTGTCCTCCAATAAGCGCTTTGAGTTCCGCGATATACAAATTCACACACAGAATGCAGGGCTGGCGGGGTTGAGATGGCCATTGTTTACTGATGCTAATCCCTATGAAGTATCTAACATAATCTAAAAAATTATTTTCGATACTAAATTAGCTCTTACTAGTGAGAACTGGACACAGGTACGAAATAGGTGGCATCGCACCCTGCGCAATATACAAATTGACTGTTGGGTTCAGACATCGTCTGCTCTTCCGTGTTACAAATTATGCATTCAAATGTTCGGAATGATACAAGTTGAACGTCGGGGACTTGCGTCTTCTGCAGACACGTTCTCAACTTGTTTTGGATCCTCCTGTTGGCGGGTTCACTAAATGTGCAACTCTTGGATACTGTTTCGGGTTGGCATCAAGCTTTGTTGTACCATGATTCACAAATGTTTCGAAGTATCTGTCGTTGCCTTAGTTGGCATTCGGCCTTCCGCAATATACAAATTGACTACCGGGTTCACATCTTCTACTCAAAGTTTTCGTGATCTACAATTCCACCACCGACTCCTTTGCCCTTTTTCCTGTTTCTTCTTCCCCTGTATTATGGCTCTTTGGTTATATACTTGGTCACCTTTCTATAATCGCGGGTTCCAGCATTGGTGGGATGACTTCTTTATATCCATCTATATAATCACACCAGGAATCCAACCGACCGCTATTGCTTTCCATACTTAGCCAATTTTATGGCCGCAGTTGCTGGGCTGACAATCTACAATTCTACCATGGGCTCCTCGAACTCGCAAGCTTCACTGTGCCACGGTTCACAAATGTGCTTGCTAATATACATTGGTTATGCTCTTACTTATGACTCTTACAAGTGACAATTGCACACAACAATACGAAACGGGTTCACGAAATCTCCAGTTCTTAGTTAGTGTTTCGGGTTCGCGCATTCGAACTCTGCTGCTTCTTGTTCCGTGATATACAGATTGCACTCAAAATTTTCTTATTTACAATTCCACCGCGGAGTCGTTGGTCCTTTTTCCCTTTTCTTCTTCCCTTGTATTATCACTTTGTCATTATATACTTATTCGCCTATCTATAAACGCGGGTTCCAGCCTTGGTCGGTTGAGATATCTTTATCTCCATCTATATAATCACATGATGAATCCGACCGACCGCTATTGCTCTCTATACTTGGCCAATTTTATGGCCACGGTTGGCGGGTTCGAGGTTTCAAACTCTGCTTCTTGTTGCGTCATGTACATCTTGCACTAAAAAATTTCGTGATCTACAATTCGAGCGTGGGCTCGTCGAACTCGGAACCTTCAGTCTACCACTTCTCACAAATGTTTAAAAGTATTTCTTGCTGCCTTCCATCCCCACTAACTTCCCTTCCTTTCGACTGTCTTACCATACCCTCTTCGTTGTTACGCGTATTGCACTCAAAAAGTTATGAGACATACAATTTGACCCTCACCCCCTGACCTTCAACGGTTGTACCTTGCAACCCTATTTTGTAGCAGTTTTTTTCCCCTGCCCACGACCTTCGTCCTTTCTTACTATGCAATTAGAAACCTTTCATGGTAACAACCGACTATGCAGGAACCGTCAACATTGTCATTAATGGGAGAAAATCGCGAGGAGATATCCCATTATTACGCATTAAACCAAGATGTGCGGAGAGTTATTTTGTCCATTTCGATTGTTCATCTCGAACACGCGTCATCGTGTTGGCCCGCTCAAGAAATCTACAATGCTTAATCACTCATTGCAATATCCACCATGTTCGCATTTCTATGTATGCAATTAGTATTGTTTATTGTTAACAACGCATCATGCAACAGCCATCAAAATTGTCATTAATCAATGAAAGTCTCGAGGACGTCTCCCATTCACACGCTTTCGACCAAAATTTGCCCAGGGTTATATTATCCCTTTTCATTTCATTCATCGTCTGGAATAAATAAATGTTCTTGTAGATTTATGGCAGCAGGTCGAGAGCAGTTTTGTGGAGATACAGTAAATATGTTCTCACAAGAGGACCAGACCTTCCACTGGTCCAGGGCATACTTTTACTATTCATCCCGTTCCACCTAGAACAAAGTGATTTGGACCTTTGGAATTGCTCGTGCAGTTTGCGTTCCTGAGGTTTTTGACTGTAAGGAGGTGGTCTCTTGGTGCGCTGAAAAATATATTCCAGGCAAAAGAATTATTCCATTGCACGACCACTCTCCTATTTCTTTGTCATCTCAGGTCTTCCGCGAGATATTAAAATTGTCGAAACCAACATTGACGTTCAGAGGACAAGACTGCAAGCAGTTTCTAGAAAAACTTCATAATTGGTTCGACATCTTAGCCGACTTCCTCAAAGACCCGACAACAGTCCCTGAAGATATCACAAGGCTGCAGGTAAGCTCCTTTAGAAATCCATTCCGTGAAATTGCTTGGTTGTTTACAAGAATAGCAAGGCATACATCCACAACAAGCATTTCCCATATAATTATTTATATTTTGTATTTCACAGTCAAGGAACAATACATTTTCGATTGGGGGAACCTAATTTCCATTGAGCTCTGTTCCCAGTTGTCATGATTCAAAGAATCAAATAAATTTTATATGTCATCGTACTTGATTTTCGCAATTGTGTATTGTTGTCCATTTCCAAAACTTTTGCTTTCAAATAAAATAAACTATGGATTCGAACCAGTAACATTATGGAACGAGGGCCTGTGGAGGCACAAGGCCTTCCATTGTTTTTATGAAGTTTTTAACGGCTTTGTCTAAGTTTTCAAAGATTTACTGTTAGGCAAGGATGCTTCGCGGATGTCTGGCGAGGCAACCAAGTTTTTGAACAGAAAGGTCACACTTGAGCAAGAGGAAACTCACAGTGTGCTCATGGTCTTTGGCTCTAAGGAAAATCCTGCCTTCCTTCCATGCCACATCATGGATAAGATGTTTGTTGCAGAAATAACAAGGCAATACAACCACTGGTTGCATTTTTTTCATGACAAGAAAAAAAAACAGTTCATTCCTCTGCCCTGGAAAGTCGGAGACTTCGTGTGAAGAAACATCAACAAGATTGTCAAGTTTGCCGCCCATTTCAAGAAATTGAACCTAACGTACGCTGAAAGGATAAAAGGGTTCAACCCTAATGGCATTTTTCGAGAACATTTACTGGGTGTTGGCTTTAACACCTCTTTTATCCATAGACACCTGACCCAAGACAGGGGCAGTGTCGACAACAATTCTGCTTCTGTCGATTGCGACGCAAAGACATTGCAAAGCGCGACTGAATTGTGCAGACAACATAGAAAAGTATCTGGTGAGAAGAGTACCCAGTCCCCAACCAACACTCCCAAAAGCACGACATCACGGAGCATCACTTCGACGGTCCACCCCAGTAAAAAAACAACCCAAAGATCTTCGAACGAAGGAGGAGATAAGAACCCTCCTCGCATAAATATTGATTGTTCTCACAAAATTCCACTGACAAAGAAGAGAAAAAACAATGCAGGGCAGGTGGAGGAACCCGAAATTGAAAGTGAAAAACTGCAACTTGAAATTGAAGAACAACACACGTAGAAAATTGGGTTGTCCATGGTAGAAATATCTGACACCGAATTTTTTGACATAGATGAATCCTTCGTAATCCAGAGCGTTATTTTTGACAACCAATCTAAAAGCATGGTCATTGAAAAGAGAGATGTAACAAACAAGAAAGACAAATATCGCACAGAGATTGACTTTAGAAAAATGTCGTCGTCCCAAATCTGCTCATTTCACCAGGTAACCGGTGACATTGTTCGTGATTCCATTGGAGGAATGGAAACAGAGCATGCCAATCTGAAACAACGCCTCAACGAATTTGAGCAGGCTTTCATTGCAACCCCATAATTTGCGAGTCCTTTGGAAAAAATCATGCCTGCTACCACTGCAGCGAAGATGAAAGTATCCTCTACCCTCCTTACATGCTTTAGATCCCTTGTAGAGAATAACATCAACAAAAGAATGCCGCTAGTTACTGAAGCCTGGGAAACATTGCAAAATTTAGTTTCCTTTAGAAAGAAGGCCAATGATTTGCTGGAACATTTGGAGGTGAATTTAAAAAATGAACATCTTTTATGTGAGCAGGTACTGGTGCCTTTTGTCAACTATGGCATCAACACATCATAACTGAAAAGAAGACGGGAAGACGGAAAGAACTGAAAAGCCATGAAAGAGAAATAGAGTGGAAAGTACATAAAAGTAATCAGGTCAGATCGAGGAGGTGAATTTCACTCCAAAGACATCATATAACTTTATCGACAAGAAGGGATTGAAAGGAAATTCACAAGAAGGTATACTCCACAACATAATGGAGTGGTTGAAGAAAAATAGAACCATCATGAATATGGCCAAAAGTCATATCAAGGCTAAAAATAAGTCCAATTAATATTGAGAATAAGTTGTACCATGCTCAGTTTATATCTTGAATCGGTCACCAACCAACAATGTGAAAACAAAGTACCTCGGGAATTCTAGAGTGGCATGAAGTTTGGTGTTTCTCATTTCAATGTATTTACCTTTGTGGCCTATTATTTCAAAGTGAATTAATAGAAATAAGTTACCATGAGGTGTGGTAAAGTCTAGAGGCATGTTATAGTTATCAAAGCTTTTTAGCTTTTGAATGCACATACTGACATAGTAACATGTCATGTTAATTTGGTTGAGGTAATAACCAAAGAGATAAAAGATAAGAACTTGTTATAAGAATGATGCCAATAAATCTAGTCATGTATGAAACTAGAACATGGTTGGATATGACAAAGTATGGATAAAGAAATGTTACGTACTACACAAATACCCAATCAACTTCCTACCTTTAAATTAAACTTGGAATGTGACCTTTTTGCTGACACTAATGCACACCACAAAATTATATTCTTGGTGTAGTGTTCAAGTAAAAAATGAAGGAATTCAAATAATCGAGAAGACAATGGGAAGTGTGTGGAGAATGTGTCAAGACATTGGCCAGATTTTCCAATTTATGGATGGTGAGATACATGACTTAGATAAGGATCATTCTGAAAATCAATGCAAAGGTTCATTGAATAAATAAGCATTGAGAGTTGCACTCATGCCTAGTGACTGGCAGAGTTGCACTCATACATGATAGAATTGTATATACTTAAATGCATTTGTTGAATGTGTTTTGTGAGTGCATGCTTATATATTATTTTGCATGGAAATAGTTGCACTCATACATGATAGAGTTGTATACTTAAATGTGTTTGTTGAATATGTTTTGTGAGTGCATGCATATATATTATTGCATGGAAATAGTTTCACTCACACATGATAGAATTGTATACTTAAATGCATTAGTTGAATGCGTTTTGTGAGTGCATTATATTATTGCATGGAAACAATTATACTAACAATTGAAGTGTTGCTAACTCATGGAGTTGAGAACATTTCAGGAGCTGTTAGACATTGCAATAGGGAAGTTGCAAGTCAAGTAGTCACATAAGCATTGACTACAGGAAATTTTCTGTTCAGAAAAAGAAATAATGAACTTACTGATATCAATTATGAACATACGTATGCATAGAATGATAATTCCTTATATTTAATAAATTGTTTTGTAGTTGTGATTGAATTGTTAGTTAAAAACAATTATGAGAACACTTCATAAGGTTTTTGTACATATTGCAATGAGAGTAAGATGTACAGGAAATATTGGCAATTTGTTGACTGAATGCAAGATAGAATCATTGCATGAAAAATGGTATTCAACATGGTGCTTGTTAAAAAACCAGAAGGAAGAGTGCATCCTATTATTGCAACGACAATGAAAAATTATGAACTAGTATTTCATATTTTTGGGGGAATCTTTAATTACTTATGAAATAAGTTAGAACTTTCTAAATGAATTCTTTTATGTTCTCTCATGATAACTGCATGTGTGTGATGTAGATGATATAATATTGATTAAAGTTGGAATGTTGGGAAATAACAACTATTGTCGAGGACACTAAATCCCTATAACTATAGAACCTTGGTAGGGTTCTGGTAATGGGTTAACGCTCTCCTTGTGTGTGAAAGCCTTTGCAATATGGATCACTGAAGGATTGCGTAGCAATGAAGGGATGCCTGGGCTTGGAAGGGTGAGTGCAACAAGGAAGAGACAACTCAAGGATGCTTATGGCATGGTAGGTGCCATAATAAGGGTGTGTCAAATGGAACAATGAGCATAATAATTTTCGGAAGTAGCTCTATGGAATAGAGAAATTGACTTCCAGCTGCAGTATGAATACTAGAATTGGTGTTGGAAGTTAGAGCACCAGGTGGATACCAAGTTTCCAATAGCAAAAGCTTGGAGCTTTTTGAAGAATTTTTGATTTGTATATGTGTATATATATAATGCACTGAGGACAATGCATAAAATAAGGGGAGGGGGATGTAACACCCCAATACTGAGACCTAGCTGTAATTGTGGAATTGTAAACATATGTTATAGGCTGGTGAGCCAAGTTATAATAAGCTAGGAGGCCTATGTTATGATTAGGCCACAGAGCCTGGACGCTTAAGGTGAGTGAGCCTATTTTTGTATATGTAAATACTCATATCATTAATAATAAATACAATGTTGGTTGCTAGATAGACAAGGACTGGAGTTATAGGGAGATATGATTCCACAAGAGAGGGGGCTCTAGCGGCTAAGTGTTTAATTCATTTTGTAAATCACACCATTTTGCTTTCTTGATCCCCACGAATTACTTAAATCCATCCATGGTCTGTTGGGGTGGTTCTCTCACGTTCGCTTATTCCCTCATTCGTTGGTCATTTTCATTCGATCTCACTCCCATTATTGTCCTCATTCTGTTGTTGGTTGCTCCACCGGTTCATGCATTCGTTCACGCACCTATTCACTGTTCACACCTCTCGTAGAGACTTCACTCCAATCACTCTCTCACCGCACTTGTCTTCCTGAATCACGTTTGGCTTGGGAAGGGGAAACAAATTGTTTAAGCACAACCACTGTTTTGTTGGTTGTAGAGATTGCTGGTGTAATCCATCCATGAATGAAGACCTGCATGTCTGAGATGCCTAGTCTGTGTCCAACTTTTCTTACAGCTGCAAGTCTGATAGTCTCAGCATGGAGATTTTGGACCAGCTGCACTAGAGCCCTGGAAGGAGAAGGACTGCCTAAGGGACTGCGTGGTAGAGAAGGGTGGGGTAACATTCTCTTGGGTTGTGGAGACTGGGTATAAGCGATTTGGGTACGTGGATTGTTGTGGGTGTTGGAAAGCCTGTGAGAGCTTGAGTGTTGTCTGGTTTGGGAAGTCGAGTAACACTCTGGAACCATCCTTGTGGATTCATAGCCCTGGCTTGAGGGTGACTTTGTTGTTGAGACTGGGAACAACAATGTCTACGGTTGGGTGGAAAGTCCTTGGTCTGCAACTAGTTGGTGGTTTTCTTTTATAAAATATAAGTTCTCTTTGTCATGGTATTATTTACTTGTGTATTATTTATTCTGTTGTGTGTTTATTTATCGTTGAATTCGATGTATTTAAAGTATGCTTTCTTGCTGGTTATGGTTGTGTATGTCGTATGCTTCATTGTTTTCATGTTTTGCATGAATATTGATCAATACATGTGAACCTTCCATGCATCCTTTCTATCTAAAGTTTGAGAAGGGTTCGAATTAGTTCAAAGAAGGGACTTGTGGTTAGCCTGCCTAGTTTGTGAGTGGTTGGGTACATTACAACTTTATATCAGAGCTTGAACAGAGAAAAATTGTAGTAGCAAGCCCCGACTTGGGTGGATGGGGATGTTACAATGGCTGTATAGAAACAAGAGTCATTATCCTTGAAATAAAAGAGCCAAGCGCTCGATTTTGTTGGATTTTTTTGTATTATATATAATTTTATAAAAGATATTTTTCAACCTTGTAATAAAATTTCATAAACATGCAATAAAAAAATATTAAATGTAAGAAATTGAATTTGCAATATCTAGAATAATTTAGGTTCGATTTGAGTGAAATGAAAGCCATATTAGACTAATTTGCGTTCGATTTGAACAAAATGAAAGCCATATTAGAATAATTCGAGTGATCCAGATGGAGTGAATGTTGGGAAACAGAGTAGAGAGAATGCACAATAAACTAGATACAAAGAGTTACAACAAACAGAACAAAAATCACATAGAGAATATCCATGAGCAAGGAACATGGTATTCTTAGTGCTTAGTGTCGAAGATTAGATAATAACCCAACATGATTACAACTCTATTCATTTCCTTTACGGGATACACATGTATATATCACGTCCCACTGTTCATGAGCCAAAATAATGGTTGAAATTTTGCACAAAATTAAAACTGCGAGAACTGGTTGAACTCTCGAACTATCATATTGTTGTCACCTATTCAACAATCTCCACCTTGGAAATAATTTACCTGAGGTCTCTTCTCTAGGTCTTCGGAACCCATGCTTGCCTTTAAGATCTTCAAAAGAAACATCTTCCATTTTCTTATGAATTTCATAATCACTCTGATAACCCTTTGGAGGATACCAAATAATGGGAGGACTGTACCTGCATCTAATCCAAGAAGGCCTTTCATTCATGATAATTGTGACATACCTCTCTAACCTGAAAGTGGCTTCTTGAAAATTTCTGAAACCAAATGGTTTCCTATTCTTGACTTCATTTGAAGAGACATTCCATCTTAATTTGGCAGCAGAAAGGGCTTCTTCCTTAAAATCTCCAAAATATTGTAGACTTGCATGTACATCATGTCTATGGATAGGGGCTAAAGATTCCAAAACCTTCTCCCTCTTCATGAATGTTCTATGCTGCATAATGGTATCAAAGGATTTAGTAGGTTTCCCTCTGATCCATAGGTCTGGTCCATTCTCCCTTTTCATGAAAACCTTATGTGCTTTATCCCACCTGGTTTGATGTTTGACAAAAGATAAGAAGGCTTGAAACTGGATATCCCCAGTGAATGGATTGGGGTTCTCTTTTCTGTTTTCTTCTAGGATGAAGTTGTGAAGGTATAGTTCACACAAAAAGTATTGCACACCATCCTCTTGTTCTTTAAAACATTAAAAAAAAATTAGAAATAGTGGTGAACTCAGAAGGTGTGCCTACCCTAATAACTTTTATTGTTAGTAACAAATAACGTTCTAATAGAAACATGACATATTTAATAGCAGGGGCCCTGTAAGCTAAAATATCAGGATAAACAGAGAAAATTTCTTTGATTTGCTCTAAAGCTCCATCGAGCTGGACCTGTACCTTCTTCACCTTTTCTTTATCTTCGCTAAGGTCAACAAAGGTCTCATTCTCAGTTGCTGAGATGGCCCAAAGTTGTCTAACAACTTTCTAATGTTCTGACACTGTTACCATTTCACTTCTGCATTGAGTTAGGGTTTTTTGGGATTGTTCTAGTTATGCTTCCAACCTTTTAATAATGACATCCTGTTCAGGGGAGTGAAATACTTCTTTAGTCTGAACAATTGTTTCTATTGTTGTTGGAGTCTCTGTCTAAGTTTCTATTTCAACTGTTTCCAAAGGAGCATGCAATTCTATTTGTGTTCCAACAGAATTGGTGTGAACTATCCTTCTGGGAAGTGGATTTCTTCTCTGTATTCTAGCCCTCTTAAATTTCTTCTTCTTATGGGCTTTGTCAGCCTGTTCCATTTGCTCCCTAAGTTGTCTAATTGTTTCTTTCAATTTGCCAACTCTTTGTTTTAATACTTTTATTTTCTTAACCCTTTTTCTCAATGTCTTGTTTTCATGGTCTAATTTTCTGATTCTGTTATTGCCTTTTCAAGCTGTTTCTTTCGGTCTAGGGGAATTTCAAGGTATTCCCCACCTTGATCAACTGGTAACTGCTTCCCTGTATCTTCTAAGTGCCGTAATTGTTCTAAAGGATTGTTCTCATCGAACTTGGGTTATGTCTGTTATATTCGTTTAGAAGATGGCATCTCCATATCAGGAAGATCAAAGACGGGGTTTAAATGAGAAGAAGTCGGTGCTTGGGGTTCTCCATACCTGTCTGTATCTTCAGTGAGTGATATCCCTAAATTTCCTAATACTTGGGCCATCGCTTCTTCATAACTTCTAAAGAAATCATCCTTTTGTTTCACATGGGTTTCATGTGATGGCTGTTCTATTTGTACAACTTCCTGGGTGCTTTATGGTTGTGCTGCATTTTTACCCTTTCTTCTTTTTACAATGGAGGTTCCAGGAACAAAAAATGTTCTCTGTGTCTTCTTCTTTGATGTTCCTGCTTGCATGTTCTGATTTTCTGCCAACTGCATGAGGTTTGCGTCCATTTCAGGTTGGGGTACTGGAATTTCAATTTGGACATTATCTCCTTCTGTCTGGGCTGCCTCGATTCCCTGTGGGGGAATTTCATGGGGGACTTTAGGTTGCTCAATTTGTAGGGGCATATCAGTCTCAATTAGGGGCACTGTTTACTATCAATTTTACTAACCCACGGTGACTAATTACATTGGCAGGGTCTTTGGCCTTTTGGGTTCTTCCGATGACTTCATGCAACATGGTATTAAAAAAGAATGGTAGATTTATCATTGACCTTTGTTTTAATACTGCCAGCAGCTTGAGGTGGTGAGGTCTCACCATGTTGTATCGCCTGTCGCATGTGATATATCTCTATATCACGCCTGCTAGCTCCATCCATAGTTCGTTGAGACAAGAGGGGTTGAGGCCTTTCCCTTTTTTGTCGAATTCTTATCCTGGTTCTGCGAAGGACTCCACAAACTCCTTGAATGTTGTGTATTTCCCAGTCCACTGTATTCCTTCATTTGGGAGGCCTGTTACCTCAACTATAATTGCATCAATAATTGATATTTGTATGACTCGAATTATTGAGACCCCCCCCTGTAAGTTTTGGAAAAATGCTAGTGCAACATTTACATCGAATCCCTGTAGTCTGTTAAAGTATTGTGTCCATCCCATACAGTGTAGAATTTCCCTTGCTTGGTCGGTTACTTGCAACAATGTGGGCTCGGGGTGGATGCTTCGGCCACCCATGTCTTCTGTAAACAAGTCAGCACAATTATCGTTCCCAATTGCAAACTTAGTTAGACCAACCTGTGAGAAACAATTACTAGAAATGGTAAAAATTACAGAAGAACAATGGTGTATAAAAATACAATTTTTCCCATTAATTGTAATCAATATGGTCTATCGATAATCGTGCGGAATATCCACCCTCTGATAATTGAAAAGGTCGACCTTGACTGTCGATATGTGTGAATTTAATTACGGCGGTCAATTAAGTGAGGGATAATTACTACGCCGTCGTCGCTGGGAGAACGATCATTAATAACTTTCAAAGCAATTTAATGTTAATCATGAACGATAATCACACCTTTTGTGGGAAGTACAAGTTCAAATACCAATGTTCAAATATGTTAAGGAAGAATATTCCGAGTAGTCTACATTTGTTCACGTTTTATAAATATTCCACATGTCATAACTTTGTTACTTTCCCTTGTGTTGAATATAACTGGAATGATATCCTTTTTTTTAAGAAAGGAAGTCTAGTAACACAAAAAAAAAACATAGTGTATTTAAGATAAACTTCCAAACCACATGCAGAACCACGGTTGCCAGCAGGAATCCATAGCCTCGACATGGTTGCCTTTTAACACTGAGATGAGCTAGTATCCTCAATAAATAGTTGGAATATATTTTTCCCAAAAAGGCCACTTTCCTGGTTTGGTGGCTAGATAACAATAATGCCACTCACCAGATCGTAACAGAGTTAACAAGCCGACTTTTTATGAGACCTCTTGTCCTTTGACGATAAATTCCAAAGGCCATTTCCCTGGTGTGGTAGCCATAGTGGGAATATCACTTATGTTAATATCTTATGATCGTGTTAGGTTGGCTCATGATGAGACCCCCTATCCTTTTTGGGAGAAGGTTATTTTCTTTATTTATATTTATTTATTTTATTATTATTTCCCTTTTTTTTTTAGGCTTTATTAAGGGAGGCTCATCTACTCCTTAAGAGTGTGGGATGGCGTAAGAAGTGTAAGCATTCCAAGTAAAAATGTGCCTTAGATTGCTTATTATGATGTGAAGGAAAATTACCATTCAAGTATATGTATGCATATAGGGAAAAGAAACGAATTATGGTGGTTAAGGATTATAAACAATATTATGACAATTCAGAAAAATCAATCCATCAACAATTTGATAAGGTATGCTAGATATTCCTCAAAAAGAAAATGATAAATCGTTACCATGATGATTAGAAGTAATGTTGTTGAAAATTAGTTAGTGAACTTCGTACCCAAAGGAGTGGCTAAACATATCAGAAGGACGTGTTGTTGGTGAAAAATCGTTACTTTCAAAGGAAAGGATCAACAATAGGAACAACCGCAAAAAGGAACAACAATTGTTTCTTTCGAATGAACAACGCTACCCGAAAAAAAGGAATGACAATCGTGATAAAGGGAACGACATATGTTACATTCGAATGAACGATACTACTTGCAAAAGGGAATGACACATGTTACATTCGAATGAACGATACTACTCGCAAAAGGGAACGACAATCACAACAAAGGGAACAACGGTTTTTATGTTAGAATGAATGACACTACCTGCAAAGGGAACACGAATCGCAACAAAGGGAACGACAGTTGTTATGTTCAAATGAAATACACTACCCGCAAAGGGAAGAAAAATCGCAACAAAGGGAATGACAGTTGTTACGTTCAAATGAACGACACTCCCCGCAAAGGGAACAACAATTGCAACAAAGGAACAACAGTTGTTATGTTCAAATGAACGACACTACCCGCAAAGGGAACACCAATCGCAACAAAGAGAACGACAGTTGTTACGTTCAAATGAACGACACTAACCGCAAAGGGAACAACAATCACAACAAAGGGAATGATAGTTGTTACGTTCAAATGAAAGACAACGATGATGTTCAAATTTTAACCATCTAATTAAGTAATTGGATACCTCCAACAAACATTTTTGTTTTAGCGAATCTAGGATTGATTAGTCATCAACTAAATTCATTTAATTTTTATGGGTAGGCTTATTCAATGATCGAAGTATTGGATGGTTTGTAGTGTCATGCGTTCATTGTCTATTTACTACAACTGTGCATTCTTTTAGTGCAGTCCCCAGACTTTTTGTTGCGGAACATGACATATTCATCTCCTGTGTAAAACAAGGTTTATATTCGATGGATTCTTCAAAGTGAGACAAGAGAAATTTGAAGTTTGAATAAGGAACATAAAAGAGTGCTAATTATATTCATTAGAATAATCTTTTCTAGTTTTTATTCTCCGAATCTCTTTATAGTGACTTTGCTAGAAAGTAAAAACCTGAAAACTCAATCAAATCTTAAAAAAAAACTATTTACAATATGTACAGTGCTGGAAAGACAACAATTTCATGGAGCTGACGCTGCTGGGTTACCTTCCCAGCCAGCTAAAATTTGAATAGTAGGATCATTACTTACTTCTTGGCAAAATGATTCTTTTGAAAGTGGCTGATGGTAGAGTCGTATCCGATGACCATTTACCAAAAAAGGAGAACCAGACCCGTCAATGGTATCTTAAGGTGAAAGTGCCATTATCATGGATTTCTTTGATTTCATACGGTCCTAGACACCTTGTCTGCAATTTCCTAGGGAAATCCTGAAATCTGGAATCATAAAGAAGTGCCCAATCACCTTTTTGGAACGATTTCTTCTTGATGTGCTTATTGTGCTAGCTAGCTCTCTGCTGTTGCATAACAGTGGTGTGTCAAAGGGAAAACAAGCATGCTTCATCTAACTCATTGAGTTGTTGTAAGCGCTGCGTGTGTGCTTCGGTCAGATCCAGTCCAATTTCCTGGGCCATTCTTAGAGTCTCGATCTCAAATTCAATTGGAAAGATAGGTTCTTTTCCAAAGACTAGGTGATAAGTAGAGTAGCTAGTAGTGTTACGCCATGTTGTGTGATAGGCCCATAAGGCATTTGGAAGTTCGACTGCCCAATTTTGATAGTTTGTCGAAACTGTTTTTGTCAATATTGCCTCCAAGGCTTTATTGGTACTTTCCACTTGTTCATTTGCCCGTGGGTGGTATGGGGAGGTAACTCTATGTTTAATGTGATAATTGTGCAAAGTTGACGAGATTTTATGTGATGTAAATTGCAACCCTCCGTCTGTGATAACTTCGGTGGGTAATCCATAGCGTACAAATAATTCAAAGATAAACTTAATGACTTCTTCCTCAGTTGCGTTTGGCAGGGATACTGCTTCTACCCACTTGGTCGTATAGTCTGTTGCAACTAGTATATAAGCTTTCTGGTTTAATTTTGGGTTGAAGGGGCCAACAAAATCCAGTGCCCATCTCTTGAAAGGTTCCATCACCGCTTGTGGTTGCAGGGGCATTTCATCATCTTGGCCATGTCGACCCATCCTCTGACAACTGTCATAGGCCTGCAATTTTTTCTTTGCATCTTTGAATATTGAGGGCCAATAGTATAGCCCATCTGTAAAACCTTATGCCCAGTTCTACGGTCTGCAAAATGTCTGCCACAGGGCTCATCGTGACTCGCCTTCAAGACATCGTAAATTTCATCGTCTCTGACACATCTTCGGATCTGAAGATCAGACCCTGTGTGGAAAATATATCCACCAATCTAGGTGAACCGTGCACTGTGCTGAACGATTAATTTCCTTTCTCTTTATGACAGGTGTGCTGGTAGTTTCCCAGCTGCCAGAGAATTCGCCAGATCAGCATACCAAGGCGTCTTAGTAAAGTGTTCGTCTGGAAATTGGTCTTCAACTATCAAAGAGTTATCTATTTTGGGTACGCGAGACAATAAATATGCAACAAGATTCTCTCTTCGGGGTCGATCCTTAATGGTGATGTTGAATTCCTACAATAAAAACAACCACTGAGTAACCCATCCATTAGTAATTGGTTTGTTAGCTAAATATTTGATAGCAGAATGATCAGTATACATAATAGTTGGGTAGCCTATTATATAGTGGCAAAATTTATTAATAGTATGTATCACAACTAAAAATTATTTTTCTGTTACTGTGTAATTTAATTCGACAGGGGTAAGATTTTTGCTAATAAAATAAATAGCATAAGGTTTATTGTCTTCTTCATGTCCAAGGATATCACCTATGGCGATATCCGATGCATTTGAAGAGATGTGAAATGGTAATTTCCAGTTTGGTCCTCTCAGCACCGGTGTTGTTGGAACTCGTCTTTTGAGCTCTGCAAATGCAACATCACACTTATAAGACCACTGAAATTCCACATTACTAGTTAAAGCATATAAAGGTGCAGCAATTCTTGAAAGTTTTTCTATGAATCTGCGATAATATCCTACATAGACAAGGAAACTACTTACCTCGGTTTGTGTATGAGGTGTAGGCAAATTAAGGATTACCTCTATTTTTGTTGGGTCTACTTTGATTCTGTTTGCAGAAACATAGTGTCCTAGTACTACACCTTCAATCATCATCATATGACATTTCTCATGACTCAAACATAGCCTGGTAGCAATGCATCGTTCCAGTACTTTCTCTATATTTCTTAAAGCTTGATCAAAGTCAGTGCCATAAGGGGTAAAATTGTCCATGTAAACTTCAAGTCCTTCATTAATTAAATAAGAAAATATGCTTAAAATAACTCGCTGGAATGTAGCTGGAGCATTACATAATCCAAAGGGCAATACTCGATATGCAAAGGTACCCCATCGACATGTAAATGTAGTTTTATGCTGGTCTTTCAGAGCAATGTGAATCTGATTATAATCGCTAAAGCTATCTAGGAAGGAGAAAAACTGCTTCCCTGCTAAAGTATCAAGGACTTGATGAATAAAAGGTAGGGGAAAGTGGTCCTTCTAGGTAGATTTATTGAGTTTTCTATATTCTACACAGATTCACCACTTCCCATTCTTCTAAGGGACGATTACTAGTGGAGGGACCCACTGGCTGTCTGAAATAGGATATATAAAATCTACATCCAACAGTTTTCTGTAATTCTTCTTTGACAATGTCCCTAAGATGAGGGTTTAATCTTCGTTGGGGATGTCAGATGGGTCGGGCATCTTTTTCAATATAGATATGATGTGTGCATAGTTGGGGATCAATGCCCTTCATGTCACGATACTCCCAAGAAAAATCATGTTGATATTTAGAAAGGATCTGAATCAAATTTTGTTGTTGTTGCTCATTCAAATTGGCATTAATATTCATAAATCTTCCTGGTGCGATTTCAACTGTAATGTTGTTATGGACAACAGTAGTGGGAATCTGTTGCTCCATCAATTCTTCCAAAGGATCTCCCTGTGCTTCATTATCTAAAACAACTTTTAGCATTTGACATGTTGGGTTGCTTACTACAGTTGGGTTGTTAATGAAACTGTTGATCACTTCATCTTCTAGTTGTTTTTTGAGCCCAAGATCGTCTTCCAGTGTGAGAGGAGATCATACGTTTTTTTCTGGATATCTAGGTGGTTGCAACTGTTGATGTATGACATGCAGACTTGGTTTAGCTGGAGGATACAAGATAAGGTTATTTATAGAACTTCCTCTAGCAATTGACATGTTTCATGTGCGACATCCTATGTATGCATCTGTTGTTGCTAGCCATGGTTGTGCCAATATTAATGGGTGTCCATCGAGTCTACTTCTTGGGTTGATAATTAGGAAATCAGTTGGGTATTCCCGAGAGTTTATCGAGATTGCTATGTATTGTAATCTGTCGACTGGTTTAACCACCGATCTATCAACCAGTTTTAACATAGTTTAAGTAGGTTCGAAGGAGGTGAGACCTAGGATATTACAGGTTTCGGTGGTCAGAATATTGATGGTTGCCCCCAAATCTACCAGTGTATTTATAAAAAAATAACCCTGTATCTAAACCGTTACCACGAGATTCCCTAGGTCTGTGTACTTGATCGAATCTTGCTGCCTAGAATAAGATCGGACAAAGTTCCTACCACATGAACAATTGATGGATTCTTAGTTTTCCTTACGAGCTTCTTCCAACATAATTCTTTAATTGTTTTTGCATAAATAGGAATATCTTGCAAAGCCTGTGGGAGTGGAATTGTAACACATATTCTTTAGTTCCCCAATGATATCAAAGTTAGGATATACAACTGGTTTTGCTATCATTATCCTCTCGGGAAACGGGGGATAATAAATTACGTTTTTATCAGGATTTTGTTGCTCGACTGTGTTTTCCCCCTGTTCTGTTTCTTCTGATATGACCACAGTCGATGGTTTTATTGCTGGTTGTATATCATTCACATTCTCCCGTTCTTGATGAATGTCACTTTCCTCCAGAGATATTACATGCCCTGATCTCAATCGGAGTTCGTTGCATCCTACAGAGTTGGTTTCACCCTCTAAATTCTCGACAATTTGCATGAGATGGACTGGTCTGTTATTAGGATTCGGGTTGGGTTGAGCTGGTAATTGAGGGCGCATTTGAGGTTGAGGATTCTAGGGTAATTGAAGTGGAGCTTGTAAAGTGGGCTTAGCTTGAGGAGCCATTCCAATGGGTTGATTGGTTAGTGCCATGGGGAACTACCCGTTTTGAGTCCAATTGGGGTCTTGGGCAGCTGTGCTAGTCCACTGTGAAGGATAGGGGTTATTATTTGAATTCTGCCAAAATGGGGTAGGGTATTGCAAGTTAGGCCAAGTAGGATTAGAAATTGGTTGATTTGGCCAGGGTACAATAGGATATTGTTGGGTCTGCCGGGTGGGGTTAGCAAATGGTTGGCGCTGCCATGTGTTTTCAGAAATATTTTGTTGATTATACTGCCCAGAAAAGAAAGGAGGATCTTGTAGCGTAATTGGGGGTCGCTCTTGCCACTGGCGACGCTGAGCCATTAGATATACTGGTTTTGTTTCGTCTTCTACTTCTTTAAAGACAACTTCTAGTCCTGGGAGTGATGGACATTGCTCTGTCGCATGGTCTTTGGCACATATGGCGTAGGTCCCAACCACGTCCAGGGGCACTCTCTTGAACCATGTTTCCTTTTGCATCATGGACAAAATATAGCCAACAACTGTTATTCTCCTGCTTGTTTCTGTTTAACATCCATAACATCCAATTGTGTAGTCAAAGTACCCAAAATGTCAGTTTTAATTTTTTTTAAAAGATTACCAATTTCTACTCGGGTGACACTCCCACTAGTAATTTTGCTAGTTCTGGTGATGGGGACTCGTATTCCCGACCTGGTTCGTGTAATACCGTGCGAACACCTAATACACAATAGGACAATGTCATCATATGTTTCTTGATAAATATCATCTTTTCCCATTAAATTCAATGTTTCTACCCATTCATCCTTCATACCTTTTATTAGAGTGGCTTTAAGTACCTCATCTTGTAGTGTACCGTAAGGTGATCTCTGCAGGTTATATTGAAATCTTTCAACATACTCTTCTAGTGTTTCATTTTATTTTGCAGTCATTTTAAAGATTTCATCCTTTAAATCCCTGGTTCTACAGTAGTCTTGATATTTTGTAAGGAAGGCTTGTTTCATTTCATTCCATGAACCATCGTGAAGCTGCTCCTTTCAAAGTGGAAGGAAATAGATTTAGTTTCTGGGGTTCAGAGGTGTAGTCATAGCCTCTACATAGGACATCAAACTCCAATAAGAACGCTTCAGGATCCTCTGAGATCAATCCATTGAAGGTCGAAAGATTCTGTAGTGGAATGGCTTTCATTGGTGCGTTAGCAACCAGATCAACTATAGGGTATTCCAAAGTGGAAGTCTGGGGTCGCGGTTGATTTTTCTTTGTCATTTAGTCGAAAATGTGCCAATAACCTTCAGGGATTTTTTGGTCGGGTGTTCTATCCGGGGTGATTGATTTCTTCATCCCCTAGGAGATTTAATCACGCTACCTATATTTGGGATTTCAGGTGTTCCTTCTCCTATCAAAATCACAAGAGATCCAGGTTCAGGTGGTGGTGGTTTTTCCTCAGCAATTCCACTGGTCTCCCCTTCTCCTTCTTTCAAATTACAAGAATTTCCCTCGTCTAAAGGACTAAAAAGTGGAGTATGTGTATTTTGGAAACTTTGTTCAGTCCCTTCAATTCCGCTATGTGTAAATGTGTTGAACCTGCACATAATGGATCTAGCTATAAAATACCACACACATTTGCAGAGAGAATTTGAGAAAGAAGAAGCAAGAGAGAGAATGGAAGAATTCTCATTAACTGTATTCCACACTCAAAGAGTGAATAATTTACAATAGATATAGGCTACATAAGTAAATAATGAGCCATAGTGGTGGTCTAGATTGATCTTGACACACATCAGCAGTTACAAGAGTAAACTGCCACCTAGTCTAGTCTCTCAGGCAGTTACGGGAGTGAACTGCCACCTAGCTGAGTTAACTAGTCAACTAGTCTTCAATTAACTGACTGAACAAAGAGTAGTGAGGAGTTAACTCAGGAAATAAAGGGTAATGCGCCAGTTTGGTGATGATCCCAAGGAAAGTGTGCATTAGTTGGTGATGATCCCAATGTTGCATGGTGACAAAACCAATGTAACATCTAAACTCAACTCAACTAGTCAATCTGAAGTGTCAACTGAAAGAGAATATTCTCCAGGTGGAATATTATCCCCTAAAATATAGGAGACTGGATAATGACTAATTATGACTAATAAACAAGGAAAAACCTTAGGAAAAATAAATCCTAGGCGTGTGTGAAGTAACTCCAACACACCCCCTGAACATCACTATGGTGAAAATAAACAATGGGTCCCGGCAACAAGGCCACGTTAGGTACTCAAATACAAAAGATACACTGAAAATAAACGAGGAAAGAGGGAAAACCTCATGGGAAAAACCACCCCTCAAATTAGAATGCATGAAAAAAAAATGAGAAGGAACAAAAAACAGTGGCTAAGCAACCTTGTCCTTCACTCCAAGAAGACCTCGCAACTGTGCAAGTTTGTGCTCGTTGCAGATTTTGTTGAAGATGTAGATGTCTGCACGGATCTGATGAAGTAGATGCACCATTGATATGTCCACACATATCCACTTTATCTTCTTGTAATGAATAAGATCCATATAAAGTTTGGATAAAATTTTGAAAACTGTGCGGCCGTTTCCGAAAAAATGTTGAAATTTTGTTGATTTTAAAAAGATCATAACTTCAATTTACGGACTCCGTTTTGGACGATTATTTTTTTGAAATTGGATATTTTTCCGAGAGGAATTCAAATATCCAATTTGTTTTTGCAAATTGGGATCATAAAATATCAGAATGGCGTCTGATGTGTTCGGCTCTCTTTTTGTCTTTTGAGATGCATGCATTGCGCATGGAAATGTGTCTGCATGTGACTCCTGAGATGCATGCCATATATCTTCCACATGAATTTCAGAAAAAAAATCTAAAATGGAGTAGACATCGTTTTCAATTATTAGAATACACATTTTTGTAGATACTTGTGTAGAAGGCTCTTCAAATTGAGATGATTTATCTTCCAACGACTTTTCTACATTCTCTATCTTGTCAACATTTTGTATGCATTCTTCCTTATTCCCAAATAAAACCTCCAATCTGCTCCATAAATCATTTGGAGTGAATTCTTGTGAGTCATGAATTCTTAGGATATATCCTCTATTTTATTTCTCTCGAAATTCTCCATCGAGTCAGTGTGCTAAAAGTAATTTAAATATTATATAAAAATACTTATTTTGTTAAGCATATGTACAACATACAACAAGAAAAATATTTGTAGTCTTAAGGTGAACTAATGAATGGTCAACAATGAGAATGCTATAGTCTTGGACTTCAGTAAGACCTAATAAAAGTGTATGTATATTTCTTTCAATTAAGCCATTTTTTAAAAAAGAGCCTTCAATTATTCAACGAGTTTCAATATGTATAAGACCATGTCATGATAAATTCATCAATATTTAAAAACAAATATTAATAAACATTTAGAAAAATATATTATGTGAGTGAAAGCTTACACTAAGTCAATGTGATTTCATTATATGATAATATTGTAAATTTATCTTCACTTGGACTTTTCAAGCATATTATTTTTGATTTTTTTTTCATTTTTCTAGATTTTATCTCTTCCTCTCGATGCCTAATAGAATACCATTAATTCATTTGTTAACAGATTGATTTGCATTTAGCTTTATTGTAAAATTAACTTATTGTTTATATGGATAATAAACTATGTTGCATTGGCTTTCTAGATGGAGAGTAGTGTGTGTGTGTGTGTGTGTGTGTGTGTGTGTGTGTGTGTGTAATTCGTGATAAACATTTGTAGTTGTTTCAAGCGTGTAAGAATAACAAGATATATTGTATAGTAGTATGCATAGCCCTTTGGAAAAAGTCAGTGATTTAAAAAAGAGCAAGTGGCATTCCGTTATTGGCTACTAGACATGAGAAAAATGCAATTTATATTTACAAAAATTAAGTGAACTTTTTATAAAGCATTTTTCTTCTTATATTTCTTGTTAATGATGATTATGTCGAAACTTAAAAGGCATTCCTTTCTCTATAGGTTTTGCAGTTGTGTTGAAAAACACTATTAAACAATTTGGTTCTATAAAGAGGATAGATTCATATTTTAGATTAAGAAGATGATTGCATAGAAATTTTGTTGAAACATATTCAAACATTTAGTACACAATCCAAGTCACTACTATCTAATTGTTTTCACAATGCTCGAGGTTGGGATGGTTGAAGAAGTGGACTTGAATGACTCGTGGAAACTCATATACAATATGTAAAATCTAGAATAAACATGCAAAATACAATGTTTAAATCATCAGAAACCAAAATGGAAACCATGTAATGTCCCCATTTTTGGACATTATTATGTTAGAGTGTTATGCCTACCAAAGTAGCAATTGGGGGTGAGAACGAGTTCAAGAGTTATTGGGGGTTTTATTGGGCCCAACTTGCATCGTCCATCATATTTCATTATCAGGATCCATTTCGCACAACTTGGCTTTGGTTCTGTTGCATACCAATGATTTTCGTAATTTTGAGTTGTTATGGATCATATTTTAATTAATTTCACTGAGAAGGTCATTTTGGACATAATACTTGGAGAAACCTCTTAGTGTAATAGCTCATTGGAATCGGGAGGAAGAACACTAAAGGATTAGATGATGAGAAGTTACTTTTAGTGTTTGGAGAAGCCATAGGGATGAATAAATCACTTTTTAGAGGCAAAAAGGCTAATTAATTAATAAAGTGATTTAATTAAGAAATAATAAAATAAAGTAAAAGTCACTTGGAGAGAAAATGTGAACATGGGGGATAAAAGAGAGATAGGGGCCTCTATTCTCTTATTATATTGATTATCATTTTAATTTCTAGATTCTTGCTAGAGAGCCCATGATACTTGGGGGTTTTGAGGGTTTTCATGAAACAAACCTTAGATATCAACTTGGTGGTGAAAGATTCCACCTTTCCTGATCCAATCTTTCCAAGGAGGTCAAATATTCATTCCTCACCATTCTACTTCAGTTTCTATCTTAGTTTAGATCCATTCCAATCATCAGTCAGTGAAAGAGGGCACAACATAGAGGGTTTCTCTAGAGAGGGCAGACCAGTTAGAAAAGGAGAGTTTGATTTGGTTTGTGGAGCTTGGTTTTGGGACAGATCTTGATTGGAGGCTCTTGGATATCATCAAAGCGCCTCTTTTGGCACTTGTGGGGGTTTCTTATCCTCCAAATTTATCATTTTTCAGAGATGGGCAAAATTCCTCAAGGCGGGCGCGACTCGAGTTAGAGATCCATTGTTTTGGATCCTCATTTCCCACCTACAACACAGGAGATTTCTCATATGTGTTCAACTAAGCCTATACTACAATATGGAAACCTTGTTTTGGAGCTTGGGAGCCAAATATGAAGAGAACAATTTACTTTGGGAATCTACAACAAGCAAGGGCACAACTTCAACAAAGGAATATTGGTATTCAACAAAGGACATTGCTAGATCTATAAGATATTCTTCTTGCAGCCTGAGAAGTGTTTGGGAAGTGTTTGATAGGAGTTTGGCGCTGCATATCTTGCCATTGGGTGCCATCTACAAACAAAGTATTAATTTGATCAATGTATTTCCAGATCTGAATATTTCCTGTAAGAGGCACTTCTTTATATAAATAAAGGTTCGATCTGATTTGTGGCTATTCTCTTGTATTTTTCTTCATAGGTTTTTGGTGAAGTGTTGTTATTATTCTATTAAATTTCCATATGCTATCATTGGCTGCAAAAACACATAAATATCAACCCATAAACAACCCAGAAACGCACTGCATGCAAACTGTTTGACGAAATACCACAACCATAAAACACATAAAACTCTCAATGTTCCAAGCAATATTGGTTGGGAACATTACAAACCCATCGTATACAATCATGTTTTGAGCTGCAATAGATTTAGATTTAGTACAATACAAAAAATTGGATGAAAACAAAATCATATTGTCCATACAACAATTTCCATAATTAGATATCATTTTCGGGATTAACTACGTAGTGTAAGTCATTAATCTATGATCCATATCCATGAGTATTAGTCGCGACTGACCAATAACTCTCATGATTTGAATAGTCCACTTAGCACTCATTGCATTGGGTGATGTTCACAAGGGTGAAGAAATGGGCTTGAAACTAGCGAAATGAATCGCATAGCATCAATCATCACTTTCGGGGCTTGCACCCGGTAACTAGGACTTCCCAGGTGGTCACCCATCCCAAGATGCCTCTGGCTCAAGCGTGTTTCAATCCCATTTCTTCACCTCTGTGAGCATCACCCAATGCAATGAGTGCTAAGTGGACTATTCAAATCATGAGAATTATTGGTCAGTTGCGACTAATACTCATGCATATGGGTCATAGATTAATGACTTACACTACACAGTTAATCCCGAAAATGATATCTAATATGTTTCACTGCGAAAGCCCCTCTATGTTTAAATTTCCATAATTGTCAAAAGTGAAGATATATGCCGAGAATATCCGCGAAATATTCCTATAAAATCCCAAAAATCTACTGAGAATATCCTGAAATCTATCCAAAATGTTTGTGAAATCTTCTTGACACTTCTTGTGGACTACCAACAAATCCCGGAGTCCTCAACGATTCAAGTAAGTTTCCTAAAGGTCCCCAAATTCTCGAAACTTGGAAACTAATAATAAAAATAAATAATAAACTATAAATACAAATATTATAAAAAATAATTTATAAATATATATTCGAATTAAAATTTATAAACAATGTTAACTTTTAACTATTCTTTTCATACTTAATAATCCATTTTAACTAATATTTGATTTAAGTTGTCTAATAACATTTATTGACATTTTCCCTGTTTTTCATATCATTTAGGTTGAGAGGCACTTTCTATCGTGTAATATGATGGAGATGTATAAGTTTTTATATAATATCCCCTCATATCATCTTTAAAATGTTTTTCTTAACACATAATTACTTGTTATTTATATAATTTTACATCCAACTCTTAGTTTATATAAAATTGAAAAAAGACTTGAAAAAATATTATTTTCGAAAAATTAAAATAAATATATAAATATTTATATATGATAATAATATAATATCGGTGTGAAGTTTATGAGAAAATATGGAAATGGAGTTGAGATTTATCGTAGGATTTTCTAATTATTAAGAGTGAGCAATTCATTTAACAAGGACATACACATCTTATTAGTCCATGTCGAAGGGCATGATTATACCGATGAGTTAATCATTGATTAAATATTAGTGGCATAGTTGACTTTTAATTTCTTTTCGAGTTGCAATGTTTACCATAGGGAAATAGGGAAAATAATTTTTGTTAAAATTAAAATAAATCGAAAAAAATATTTTTCTTCACTCCTGTTCGAATTTTTCGAATTCAACTTTGAAGTCTTATTACCACGGTGACAATGTGCATTAATAGTCCTCGCTGCTTGCATTAGTGTTAGTCGCCGGTAACTCTCAGTCCCATGTAACTGTCAACATCGAGTGTAGATTTTCTCGACTTCAACTCCTACACCTACCACACATATATCAAAAACCTTTCCCATCACTGCACCGCCTCCGCAGTTGCTACACTTCCTTCGTCCATTACCTTGAGTGAGCATGTTGCTTTCTGGAAGCGAAGGTTTTCCTATTGAAAGGTAGAGACTTGTGCTAGGATCTGAGTCGTAGTGAGCAACTAGTCATGAGCTACTTGCAGGGGCTCTCATTTTACATGAATAAATCTCTCTGATTTGCACACTGAAAACTGCATCATCCTTCCCACATTGGATCCTCTAATACAACTACCACTCCTACAACAATTCAATGCCTCAGGGTTTCCGTTACGCATGATGCTAGCCCAAATCAAATGGCTCGGGGCCTTAGAGTACCTTGGATTGCAGAACACAACGTTGGAGGGTCGAACCCCGCAAATGTTGGGTGATATTGTAGACCTTAATAGTATCAATTTATCGCGAAATAATCTCTGGGGGGAAATACCCAATGAGTTGGGAAGGCCAGTTAAGATTGTCTTCTTGGATTTATCTTAACAATATTATGATCTGGTTTCCAGAATTCATCTTGAATGTTTCGTATCTGGTTAGCTTGAATTTGTTGTTGGGAAACAACTTCTTTGGTCAAATTCCATCAACTATTGGTAAGTTCTCCACTCTCCCACACTTTTTTGTCAGGAGCAGTCTTTTAGAAGGAGAAACACCTTGTATATACATGATTTCATCTAGATTAAATGACATCTTGCAACCTAAAAACATCCCAGCTCTTTATGATACATACAAGTTTTCTCCTTTTCTTCCGAAATATGATCGCCGAGCTCCTCTTTGGATGAATTTTATGCAGTCTTTGCTAACACGAAAAAGTGCTTTATACAAGTTGTCATCGCCGTTAGAGCATCAAGATCTCTTTTTTTGAACTTGCAAGGCCCCATTGGTCATGCCAAAAGGTATTTGTAAATAAATCCCATCAATCAGACAATCACTTTGAAATTAGAGACTGGGCATACCACTTTGTTTCAAAGGTCCCTATCACAAGATTTCTCGAATTTACTAATGCAAAGAATATATATCTCTTTATAGAGTGCTTGTAGATCAACCTAGATTATAGATGTTGTCTTATCATAGCAATACCTTAATTCATTTCTAATACACTCATCCTTTACCACATTTTTCTTGGATTAACAATCACTTTAGTGCATATTGGTTTCCTACAATTGTAATATTAGCTATATAGTTTATTAATTAGACCTTCCTAGACTGGGATATTCAAACTAGCCAGTAAATAAATTTAAACCTGGTTGCTTGTCCATGTCTAGCAATAATTAAGTAGCTAGGACTGATACTAAGTGCAATCTCTAACCTTTGTTCAACTTATGTTCAAGATACTTCCCAATTTTTTCCAATTACATCTTCAATCATTGACAAACAATAGATACTATTAAATTGATCTGCAAAACATGCCCTTCAAAACAATGAGCATTCAAATCTTGTTAGGTGCCAAGCGCAAGATATTATTAAAAGAACGACGAGGTGCAGGTAGAGGTGTCTAAAGAAATACAATGACCAGTTGCACATATTGAAACCATAAGAATTTTCATCATTGATTATTGCAAGAGTGATCAGAATAAACCTCACGATGTGAAATGCAATTATAGCTAGAATTGATTATAGAAAAAGTGAAATAAATCTCGATATATGGGATCATAATTACTAGAGGCAGTTGGATTATTAATGTTTTTATGTCTGGAATAATAGGCCTAGCATGCCACGACAAACAATAAGCGCAGTGTGGTATGAAATATTCAATGTTACAGTGGGTGGTGTATACACTGTTGGATCACCTTAGTATATACACTGGTATATCCGATGGTGTATATAGCACCCACCGCAATATTAAATGCTACATAACATGTCGTATATTGCTCACTAGCATGATACTAAAATAAAATAGCTTGTCTCTTCCCATCAGGCCTCGTCATCAGGGTTCGTTGTTGGTATTAGCTAGGTTAAGATCGGGTTCGAATGTTATGCTCGTTCTTCGGTCCTCTCCCTCCATGCCTTATATTGTCTTAACCTTTCCTGCATGTATGATGTTCTCATGCTTGGAACTGTTCTTCCCGTGTTCTTCTTAACCCTTGTGTGTATGGGCATATTTTTATACTCATTAATCCCAACCCGAGATATTACTTTGATTGGAGGTGGACTCTTATTACTTTGAACGAACGTGGAGTACATACTTTATTACTAGTACTACAGACAGATTGAATTATGTAGTTATAGATTTAATCCAGATATCAGACTTATGTATTACTCCACTTGGTTCATTAATGGATTTAAATAATTATTTTTATCAATTTCCAAATCTGTCTCGGTAGGGACTAAGCTGCCATGCAACACTTGTTTTGTATTTGTATAAGTGTAGTCATAGTCGAGAAGTCGTTGGAACTAAACAAATTTTAATTTGTAAAGAAAATAGAATAGGTACAAATATTTGGTGTGATTTTTTGTTAGTATTATTACACTTAAAATAGTTAATTGTACTTATCATAATAAATTTTATTATATAAGAAATGATGATTAATTTTAGTTATAGGATAGTTAATTATATATATATTTTAAAAGAAATTGAAAGGGAGTATATATTAAAAGGTCGTGCCATATCCAAGCAAAGTCAAAAGTATACAAAAAAAAAAATGACTCTTCAAAGTTAGAGATGAAGTCTTCTTTCTTCCTATCTTATATAACATGTTTATACATATATATTATGGTAGCCAAGCTACCATATATTCTCATGAATTGGCCTAGTATCAAAATGCATGTGAAAAACTTCAATTTGCTATAGTATTTGTTGGTTCATCCTGCATTTCTACCTAACTCTGAGCATTATCCTCTATGTCCATAGGTTCTGCTTCTTGTTAATCTTGTTCTGCTCTTCACTGACCTTTCTGTGTGTTCCTTGTATTATGATTGATGGATCTCAAGTTGGATATTTGTGGAACTCCTCGAGATCTATAGAAGTAACGTTCATATTCAAGATTATCAAGCCTTTAAAGCAACGAAGCCACAATGACTTCTAACTCATGAACTCTATTTCTTTCAATCTCCCTTTCACGAGTTTTTCCTATTTATTTTTCCATTCTCTATAGAAGAATGACCAATGTCTCTTCTAGAAGAAAGTATTTATTCATGTCTTGGCTTAAAATCTTAGTCTCGTTGAAAAGTACTGCACCCAGGTTTACCATGTTACTTAGCCTACTCATGATTTCTCCAAATTGATTTCTGATACATTTGATAAAGTCCTCATACTTTTTCAAAATACCTTTCACCTTGTTCCATTCGGCTCCATTGTGTTAAAGATTCCCAATTCCACAGAGTTATTGTTCTGAAGCTTTATATTTAGGAAGCAGTTGGGCAAAGGGCTCAGGTTGTACACCACTAGTGATTGAGCAGGTTCAGAGAGAGACTGAGCACATAGTAGGAAGTCTGATGATCTGCAATACTGCCAAGAAAGCCCTAAAAAGTATTCAGAGAGAAAGAAAAAACCAACACATGATATGAGCAAGGAAATGAACCATTCATTATATTTAGTAGAATAGGGAGCATTTATATATAATAGGCTGAAAATACAATGATTATGATCAAAAGTGGACAAATTCTAACTAACCAACAACTAGAAAAGGTCCCAAATCCTAACAAATATCTTAGTGGTGAAGTGTGATGCCTCTAGAAAGAGGTGTGCCTTTGTGGTAGAGCCTTGTTGGCTTGCCTTGAGATGTGTGCTCTCCTCCTTAGGGATTATGCCTTCTAACCTACCCAATTCCTCCCTATTTAAGCTCGGAAGTGTCCCAACGGCCGTGATCAACTGCAAAAATTGTTAAGACATGATAGACTATGATAGCTATTTAGCTTGGGCTGGAAGATAACCCTTGCAACCCATCAAAAAAGAAGTGTGTTGTTGAGTGCGAGTAGTGTTGGTGCATGTATCCATCACTGTGTCCTGAAGAATATGTGGTTGGAAATCGAGAACCAACTCAGAGGGGTGTGAGATGGTGACCTTTTTTTCCAAGAGTGGAGGCTCATAGCATTTAAAACTGTTCACATTTACCAAGTCATGATACCCAATTGTGAAGGAAATTCGAGACGGTAAGCGTTGTGTCCAACTTTCTCCAGAAGATGAGATTTTTTATGAGCCAAGGTTTAGGAAACTCATAGGGGGTAGTAGGTTGATACCCAAAGCAAGCTTTTAAATGGGAGAAGCTAGTAGAAACATTAACCACCCTATTAGAACTGTGTTGGACAATGTGGAGGGTGGCATCCCATTGTTTAGATTTGGCAACTTGAATGCGTAGGGTATGGACTAGGATACGGTTAACGACTTTGGTTTGTCCATCCGTCTGTGGATGGAAAGAAGTAGAGTGTTTGAGGTGACACCCCAAGAGAGACCAGAGAGTTTTCCAAAATGTACAGAGGAAACAAGAATCACGATCATAGATAATGCTAGAGGGGAGACCAAAATGAGACCACACATGAGTGAAAAGGAGATCCATAGTTTGGGCAGCAGTAGTAATCTTATTGCAAGGGACAAAAATTCCCATTTTGGAGTAGCGACACACAACCACCCAAATGGAATCACGATGCCAAAAGGTCATGGGAAGACCGATGATGAAGTCTAAAGATATAGATTCCTAAGGACAAGAGGGAATATGTAAGGGATGATACACACCATACTTGCGGTTTGGAGACTTATGTCGACTGCAAAGGGTACAAGCTCGGATAAATTGCTCAACTTGGAACTGTAAGGCAATCCAAAAGAAGTGATGCTGAAGATGCTGAGGAGTTTTGAATGTGCCCAATTTCCCACCATGAGAGGAGGCGTGGGCTTCATAAATGAGAACAAGACGATCATCAATAGTAGGCACACATAGCTTGTCAAGGTTATACAACCAACCATCCTGAATGTGGTAGTATAGGAAAGGGGTTTGGTTAATGATAGTAGGTTGTTGAAAGGTAGTTCAGATGGTACTAAAGAAAGGGTCAAAGGAATAGGAAGGCTTCCAATCTTCATCAGCAACACAACAAGCATAAAAGATTTGAAGTATCTGAGGAGGAGGGAGGATAAGGAGATCAACCATGCGATTGGTGGCCCCTGTCTTATATTTGATGACCAAGTGGAACTCATGTAGATAAGCAACCCACTTCAAGTGATGTTGTTCCTGGATCTTAGACTGAGAATTAATAAAAATCAAAGGATGATGATTAGTAATGCAGCTGATATTCGTGAAAATCTAAATCACAGAGTTAAACTAAGTTGTCTGTGTCTATATTTGGCTACTCGACTCTTTTTGGCAGGACTTTTGTTAAACTGGCGGATTTAACACCTTTTGGTTTGCTAGCACTCAACGGAAAGGACTTGACATACGGTATTAAACACCATATGACCACATGACATAACCATAGCCCAACGGAAAACACACTGACACCTTTTCGTACTTACCTTTCCACTTCCGCTTCCACACATCGATGGACACGTGGCTTCAACGGAAATCACCCAATGCATCGAAGTTTGAACCCTCCGTTCTCCGTTGTGATCTGGACCGTCGATTTCTTTTGCTATTTGGCTTCGCCCAGATCTCGATCGTCTATCTCCTGGATGATTGGCCCCGTCGATCCCAACACATAAGAATGAAATATCGGTTCGTTACAGTATGGCTTCGATTCCAGGGAGTTATTAAAACAATATCAACAGATCAGATGAGGACAAAGATATTATAGTCATACACAGACGAGGGTTTCTCACATAACAGAATTTTTGCACAATAAAAAGAAATCTTTATTGACGAATTCTTTCTCTCCTCTGCAACTATTCCATGCTTTCTCTCTTGTCCTCTCTGTCCCCCCCCTTTTACAATCGAACTTAGTTTGCTTAAATACAATTCAAACTTAGGTTTTCGGATCCACAAAGTCTGGATCGAATCCACTTAGATCCTACAATTTCTGCTTGTAATCCTAACTTCTCCTACAACTATTACATTGTTAGGATTCGAGATCCTTTGACAATTTATTCAATTTGAACTAACTACAACAAAGTAAATTCAAGAGCACCCACTCTCTTTAGTAAAATTTGGCTTTGACTTTCAACAGTCATAGATCTTCTAGAGCTGTGAGCTTATGCTCCTGCATCAGAGTCCTCAGGTCAGAAAATTTCATGAACTCCTGTTCATGAGTTCTTCCACAGTGCTGCCATTTTCTATTATAACTGCTTCAGTCATCCATGTAGCATCCTCCACTGGCTTATTCTTCCATTTGATCAAGTACTCATAGTACTCATGTCTTATGGTCTTCTTCAGAACTCTGGTGTCCAATATCTTCTCCATTTCCAGCTTTTGTATAATAGGAATCTGTTTCTGCCATGCTAGCTTTTGTCCAGTATCATTTGTTGATGAAGTCACAGTTTCACCTCCCTGATAAGGATATAAATCTGCAACATTGAATATAGGTGAGATACCTATATTATCAGGCAATTCAATCTCATAGGCATTTGCTGATAATTTTCTCAAAATCCTACAAGGTCCAATCTTCTTGAGTTTCAATTTATTATAGGTACCCTTAGGGAACCTTTCTTTCTTCAGATAGGCTAATACTAGATCACCTTCCTCAAAATTCATTTCTTTCCTTCTCAAATCTGCTCTTTGTTTATACTTGAAAGTGTTCTTCTGCAACTGTTCTTTAACCTGTTCATGCAACATCTGCATATCTGAAGCAAAATTCTCTGCATTTGCACTCCTTTTCTCCATCATTCCCAAATCTCTAAGTTCCATCACTCCTCTTGGATTTATCCCATAAACAATCTTGAAAGGACTCAAACCTGTACTTCTGTTAGGTGAGTCATTGTATGCAAACTCAGCTTGTGGTAAAGCCAAATCCCATTGATTAGGATGTCCACTAACCAAACTTCTCAGAATGTTCCCCAAGCTTCTATTTGTAACTTCAGTTTGACCATCAGTTTGTGGATGGTAAGCTGAACTAAAGTTGAGATCAGTGCCTAACTTTTTCCATAAAGTCCTCCAGAAATGCCCAACAAATTTGGTATCTCTATCCGAGACTATACTCATAGGAAGACCATGAAGTCTTACTACTTCTTTGAAAAACAGGTTCGCAATAAGAGTAGCATCACTAGTCTTTGAACATGGTATAAAATGTGCCATTTTAGAAAATCTATCCGCCACAACAAATATAGAGTCATTACCCCTTTGTGTTCTTGGAAATCCTAGAACAAAATCCATACTTACAGCATCCCAAGGTTTCTTTGGAATAGGTAATGGCTGATACAATCCAGTATTATGTTGTCTCCCCTTTGCATGTTGACAGATTTGACATTTGCTGACAAATTTCTGTACATTTGCTCTCATACCTGGCCAATAGTAAGAACTACTCAACTGTGCATAAGTTTTATCATTCCCAAATTGTCCAGCAAGTCCTCCACTATGTTTCTCTTTTAACAAATTTTCCCTCATTGAACATTTAAGAATGCATAATTTACTTCCCTTGAATAGTAATCCTTCCTGCAACATGAAATCCAACCATGGACCTCTATCTCTGAGTACTTGATTCTGACAAGCTTCATAGGCTTCTCTAAAATCTGCATCTTCAGCATACATCTCTTTTAAATGATCTAATCCAAGTACATTCACCTGGAACTCCTGCAAAATTAGACATCTCCTGCTCAAAGCATCTGCAACTTTGTTAGAACTTCCACTGATATGTTTTAAAACAAAAGTAAAATTCTGCATAAAGTCAACCCACTTAGCATGCTTCTGATTCAATTTTTCCTTCTTAGTTATAAATTGCAAAGCATGATTGTCAAAATATAAGATAAACTCTGCAGGCATAAGATAATGTCTCCACTTCCTCAGGGCTTGAATCACTGCATAGAATTCTTTGTCGTAAGTAGAATATTTCTGTTTTCCTTCATTCAATTTCTCACTGAAATATGCAACTGGCTTCTCCTCTTGACTTAAAACTCCTCCAATGGCATGTCCACTAGCATCACACTTAACAGAAAATAATTTCTTGAAATCTGGGAGAGCCAAGACAGGCTTCTCAGTAATCTTCTCTTTCAACAATTTAAAAGATTCCTCTGCTGCAACAGTCCATTTAAATGGTTGTTTCTCCTTCTTCACTGTATCCAAAATTGGAGCACATATTCCACTGAAATTTCTAATGAACTTCCTGTAAAAGCTTGCTAACCCATGAAAACTTCTTACCTCAAATATGTTTCTTGGAGATGGCCAATCTGTGATTGCCTTTATCTTCTCAGGATCCATTTTTAATCCTTCTCGTGAAATCACAAATCCTAAATAAATCAATTCTTCCTTCATAAAGAAACACTTTTTCAGATTTATCAGGAGTTTTTCATCATGCAATCTCTTCAAGACCAATTTCAAATG
>ML797179.1:129561-141671 GCA_009831015.1 Picea engelmannii | reverse complement strand
TTCGCCCAGATCTCGATCGTCTATCTCCTGGATGATTGGCCCCGTCGATCCCAACACATAAGAATGAAATATCGGTTCGTTACAGTATGGCTTCGATTCCAGGGAGTTATTAAAACAATATCAACAGATCAGATGAGGACAAATATATTATAGTCATACACAGAGGAGGGTTTCTCACATAACAGAATTTTTGCACAATAAAAAGAAATCTTTATTGACGAATTCTTTCTCTCCCATGCAACTATTCCATGCTTTCTCTCTTGTCCTCTCTGTCCCGCCCCCCTTTTACAATCGAACTTAGTTTGCTTAAATACAATTCAAACTTAGGTTTTCAGATCCACAAAGTCTGGATCGAATCCACTTAGATCCTACAATTTCTGCTTGTAATCCTAACTTCTCCTACAACTATTACATTGTTAGGATTCGAGATCCTTTGAAAATTTATTCAATTTGAACTGACTAGAACAAAGTAAATTCAAGAGCACCCACTCTCTTTAGTAAAATTTGGCTTTGACTTTCAACAGTCATAGATCTTCTAGAGCTGTGAGCTTATGCTCCTGCATCAATTAGTATGAAGAATAGTGGAGTCATTGTTTTAAGGCTTGGACCAAGCTCTAGAATTCCTGATTGTAGGTACTGTAATGCTGTTTTTCTTGAGCCAATGTATCTGAATGATAAGTAATGGGATGTCCTCCCTATTTAAGAAGCGCGTCAATCGCATGTTGAGAGGCATCAATCTCAATTTCAAAAGGTTTTTGAAGATTGGGAAAACAAAGGACATGTGATGAACAAAGGGCCTCTTAATGCATTGGAACTGCTCTCGAGCCACTAAAGTCCAAAGAAAAATCGATTGATTGGCTAAATGATGAAGGGGCTTGGACAACTGAGAGAAGTGAGGAACGCGTTTCCTGTAAAAAATCATGCCATCTAGAAAACTTTGAAGGGCCAGCATGAATTGAGGAGCATGACGTTGTGCTAGAGCCTAAACTTTAGAAGCATCAGGACAAACACCTTCTTGATCGATGATAAACCCAAAATAAGAGACATAAGTCTTCCCAAAGGAGGACTTGCGTTCCTTGACTTGAAGGTGATTGGTATGCAACAATTGGAGTATGGTGCACATATGTTGTAAGTGCTCCTCCCAAGTTTGAACAAATACCATAATGCCATCCAAATAAATGACCAGAATGCGGCCCAACAAAGGACGAAATATATCATTGATGAGCCTTTGGAATGTGGAAAGCGTGTTGGTGAGGACAAAAGGAATCACCATCCATTCATAGAGCCCAAATCTAGTTTTAAAAGTTGTTTTCCAAGTGTGGGTAGCATCCATGTGCACTTCGTAATAGCCCGTTGTGAGATCGGTATTTGTAAAATAGTTTGCCCCTTTGTTTTTATCAAGAAAGTCTTTGATAGGAGGGAGAGGATAACGATTTTTTAAAGTAATCTTGTTGAGATACCAGTAATCGGTGACTAAACGCCACTTGCTACTCTCCTTTTTGGGAATAATTAAGGCAGGGGAGGTGCAAGGAGAACAACTGGGTTGGATATGGCTGGCATTGAAAAGTTTTTGGAGTTGGCATTCAATTTCCTCAGTCTCACGGGGAGCCAAGCGGTACAAAGGGGAATTAGGAAGAGCAACACTAGGAATGAGGTCGATAGAATGCTCAATAGGGTGTTGCGGTGGAAGGCCTTTCGGAGGAGAAAACACATCAAAAAATTCGAAGAGAACAACGTATATATCAGGTGAAATGGACTGGGGTGTTTGATTTAGCTTAATAGGGCACTCAAAGCATAAGGATAGGGATTTATTGAGGCTTACTTGGCAGACGACAACTTGGCCAATTAGCAGAGGAGGATTTTTCAATGAGGAAGAGGTAAGAAAATAAATTTGACCATCCAGTGTGAGGTGATATTGATGGGTGCGAGCATGATAGATGACATCACGTTGTTCCTAGTATGGAATTCCCAAAAGAAGACCCGCACAATACAACAAAGACACATCACAAAGAATAGAATCATAGAAGGGTCCAATGGAAAAGGTGACGACACAACGTTGTGTGACGATGAAACGACATTCGTCCTTATGAACCCACCCTAATTGATAAGGAGAGGGATGAGGGGAGGTGGGTAGGTTTAATTGGTTCACCAAATATTAAGCTACTAAATTCTTCTGGTTGCCATTATCAATAATGAATGAAGAAAGACACTGCTTGATTTGGAAATTGTGGGTGAAGAGAGGGGAATTTGAGGTAGCATTAGAATCAGTAGCCATCAAAAGTAAAGAGGGGTCTACGATCATGGGATTGTCTAAAGATATTGGCTTAAAAGGAAGAGGCCTTGAAGGTGAGGACTCAGGAGTATTCGAAAAAAGAATTTTGGAAGTAGACGGATTTTGTAGGACATGACAATTGGCAGTGTTATGGAAATAAGACTTATGGAATGTGCACCATTTAGTAGACTTAGGGGAAAAGGGATACTTTGGAGAGGAGGGTGCGGAGGTCGAGTTAGGATGAGACTGAGGGGATTTCAAGCAGGGGGATAGCTTATGCTCAACTTCTAGAGAACGAGAGAAATCCTTGTCCAGAGAACTATTGTATAAAAGATCCACCTCTTTGCGTAAAAAAGGTAAATAAACCATAATTAAAATTTACTATGAGTACCTCTTCGGAGTCCTGAATATGAAGCCGAATGCGGAGCTGGCTGAATATTTAAATGTATTGCAACATGAACTGGCTTGAGAATTGGTGGAGCTGTAACCAATGGGCCAAAATACTCTGACGGTAGTAAGAAGGATATAATTTTCTACAGATCACTTCCCAAGTGCCGATAGGAGGAGTAGAAGACGAGGAAGATGCCTACAAATCAACAATACGTTGGGTCCTAATGAATAGAGTATCCCAACAGGCTTGGGAAATGACTTCAAATTTTAATCTAGCAATCTAAAGCTTCTTCGCGTCAGAGATGCTGTGAAGAGTGCCAAAGTATGTGCAAAGACTTTGAATCTAGGAATCCACAATGTCCCCATTGATCTGCCCATATATCCTAGGAAGTTGGAAGCGTGCATTGAGTTGAAAAATAGATAAAGTTTGACGATGGAATCTAATAATCTCATGAAGAGCCAAATCCAACTCTTGGATAGGGCAAGAGTTGACATAAGATGCATCATCCTTTGAAGTGTCCCTTCCTGGAGACATATTATTCATAAAATAATACTACTCCTATCCAGATTTGAAGGATAGAACAATGATCTGTAGATAGGAGGAGGGGAAAAACCATAGCACACCTTTTGACCAGCAATATAAGTAGGGAGAAGGCGAGGGTGTCCCTAGTGCACCTCCGAAAAACATGACAGAACTGAGAGGAGGAGGGGGTTTCCCTAATGCACCTTTGGAAATCTATTTGAGCTGAGACAAATAGGGAGGTTCCCTAGCACACCCCCTGGGAGAGAGAGGAGGGTGAAAAGAAACCCTAGCACATCCCTTACCTCCAGAAAAAAAATTCCATACCTACAACATCTGAGGAGGGGATCTGGGCTTTCCTAGATCTACCACTTAAATCTCTGACTATTGGAGCCAAAGCACCTTGGACCACTGCTCTAATACCATTTGATTTGCAATACTGTAGAGAAATCCCTAAAAAACATTCATAGAGAAAGACAAAACCAACATATGATATGAGCAAGCAAATGAACCATTCGTTTTATTTAGTAGAATAGACAACCTTTATATAGAATAGGTTGAACATACAATGGTTTTGATCAAAAGTGGACCAATTCTGAAAATAAAATTCAAGGTGGAGGGAGATATCCCTTATTCTAAATTCAGGGGTTCGATAATGGGGAAACGCACAACACAAAAATATTTTTAATTTGGAGAAGGCCAGGTTGATGCTCGAGAAAAGAGCATAAGAGTCTGCTTCATTGTTGGTTAAGGTTCTGAGACCCCAACCATAGGTGGTGTTAATTTAACCTTGAAGCCTGTATAGGATCACTTGTCACCCCTATAGTTAATTATAATAAATTATTATTATACTAACTATTAATAAATTATAATCACTATTAAAAAAATATAGTTTATCATAAATTATTTTTATTTTTTATTTATAATTAAGTGTATTAGATTATTTTGTATTAAATTAAATGGTGGTTAATTATAATTCATCATGATTACATTTAATTATAATAAATTATAAAAATAAACTATTTTAAATGAATTATTATTTTCAATTCAAGAGATTAGCATTGTATTTTATTAGTGTTAATTTTAAATACAAAATAAATATTTGAGGGATAAGAATAAATTTTCATGTTGGACAATTTTTTTTTTTTTTTAAGGAACCATAATTTATTAATCCATAAAAATCAAAAGAGATTTGAAAAACTCATTTTTTATTTCCCCATAAGAATAACACAATAAATCTAATAGGAAAATTGAACCCATGAAAATGGATCTGTGATTTTCATTCGTTTCTACAGGCCCGAACTCTAATTTCTGTCTTTTTCGAAGGTTCTTGCGGTTGAGCTAGGGTTTTTTCCCTTTTTTCTTTTAGAGAGGTTTGTTTGGAATTTATCATTGCAATAACAATTTCTCTGTAGTCTGCCCTCGTCATAGAATGAAAATATACAAGGATGAGGTGGACTACAACCCTGATCCGTCTGAGTTGTTTCCTTAGATACAGTCAGCTAGAAGCCCTCCCATTACTCTTTCGGATCAGGGTCTTGGTGTGGCCAATATGGAGGCTTGGTGGGGAATTTTTTCCCAGGCTCTAGGTTTTTCTTGTGAGTCTTCAAGCTCGTCTTCCGGGTTGGTATGCGAACCATCGCACTGGGTGGGATCCCAATCGCAATGCCCTTCTCCCCGGTCTGGGTTTGTTACCAATTAAGGTTCTTTGGTACACAAGGATTTTTATACGTTCTATCCACGAGACCCTTTGTCTTCTCCGTCTTCGGCACAAGTCACTTGGACTTTCCCCGATCCCACAGTGATTGTTCCTCCCCGTGAAGACCTGACATCCCTGCCTCCTTCCTTTGTGGGTACCAGGATGCAGAAGGAAATGTTCTGTATGAAAGTTATGAGGATTTTCAGGTGTTGGATCGGGCTTTTCTCTCGGCCTGTCTCTATTCAGACACTAGGTGGGGTTTTCTATCGGGTCCAAGTTATGTACCGTCAGCGGAAGGGTTCATAGCCACAAATCTGCTCCGTTCAAATTTAAATGGATGGGACAATGAATGTGTTGGGGATTTGAGGGCTTAAATTCCATTAACACTTAACAAGAGCCCAACTTGTGCATCTGGATCTAAGCGCAGGAAGAGGAATAAGTGTATTGGGATTTCAAACGTTGACCCTAATTTTATTCTAGGCGAAGATTTGTCCATAGACGAAGTTGTTGAGATCGTGGACAAAATTGTAGTTGGGAAAGCATATGGTCGCCATTTTAGTGAAAAAAATCTTAAGGCATGGGTGATCTCCACCTGGGGCTCATATTTCAACCCTCCTCCAAAGATTAGTTGACTTTCTAGGGGTTGGTTTATGCTTATTTTTGTTGAGGCCACGCAGGCGACGACTGTTCTCCAAAAATGTTGGACTATTGACTCTTCTCCAGTCCTCATGAAGCTGTGGGATCCCACCTTTGACGCGGCCTGTGAGCATTTGGGTGCATTTGTCGGGTCTCCCCCCACATCTTTTCTCTGTAAAATTATTTCAGGCTATCAAGAATATTTTGGGGGCGAATATGGATGTTGATATGTCGTTTCGGGAGACTGGGGCGATGTCGGTTGCAAGAATCCTTATCTCTTTGAACATTCAGGGTGGTCTGCGGGATTTTCTAAACTTGACCGGCAAGGGTAGAAATCAGGTCTAGATTCTATTTTATGAAGGAGTTCCCTTCCGCTCCAGGCAATGCCACAAACATGGGCATGTAGTTAAGGTTTCCCAAATCCCTTTCAGGGTCACTCGGAACACGATTCTTCATCCATGGTGAGGAAGATACAAGGGCCACCAGTTTGTGATGGGTCCATCTCTCCCTCTACATCATCATCTTCTTCAATTTCATTTCCCTGCACTTCAATGGACTCTCAGCTCAGATTGGGCGTAGGGGCTCTGGTGCCCACAAGGGATGCTTTGGCTCCGTCTCTTCCCTCATCTTCTACAATGGCATTGGGTCCTCCCATGGGGTTTGCTATAGAGTCTGCCCATGGTGCTCTAATGGGTATGAATTTAACTATCCCCCTCTTTGTTAATCGTATGATTAATGCTTTCAATTTTCTTAAGGTGGATTTCCCCCTTCTCTCGAGGATCTTTTCTTTCCTAATTCCTTAGCCAACATGGAGCTTACTCCTCTCTCATCTTCCTCCCTCCATCACATTGCCAACAACTCCCTTCTCCCTACGTCTTCTTCTGACTCGCCTTCTTCCTAGTCCTATGAGGAGCTTCCAGTTGATGGATCATAGGAAAGGGCCATTCAATTTCAACATATAAATATATATGTTCAGGCTCCCATGGCTGACGGTAGGGGGCTTGGTCCCAAACGTGACTCTTTGAAGTCAAAGAAGGGTCATGGGTGCAACTCACATTTCTTTAAGGCTCAATATCAAGCTTTAATTGACATAGCTTCTGGACGACAACGATCTATATTTGGGTCTCTTAGAGCAGTGATAGCCCCTGAGGGGGTTCCTCCATGAAGTTTTCGACTTTTAATTGTACTGGTTTGGCGAGCGCCAAAAGAAATATTCCCAGAAGTGGCTAGTTTCTCCCACTAGCCCGATGTTATTCTTTTCCAAGAAACGATGGACGATGTGTCTCAGAATCTTGCTTCCTTGGTCCTGGGTTGGTGATTTACGGGTTTGGATGCAAATGGTAGATCGTGAGGACTGGCGATTGGGTGGCTCTCTCGTAGTGTTAGCTCTTGAACTCCTCGGCCATGAATTTTTGTATTGGGGTGGATATCCTGGTGGAAGTTGTGGGCATGGCAGTGAGGATTTTCAATGTATATGGCCCTGATACTAAAAGGGTCTCCTTCTAAGAATCCTTATTTGGAAATGAATTACTCAAGGTCGATAATCTCATCACTAATGGGGATTTAAACTTCTCACTGGGGTAGGTTCAATGTTGGGGACCAAATGCCCACCTTGATCACAAAGCATCTTTGTTCAGTCATCTTTTGTTTGTGAATGGTATAATAGGTCTTGTTCCATTGAAGCTTCTTCCTACTTGGAAGAAATTGCGAACTAGGTAAGCGATGGCGGAAAATCGATTAGACCGTCTTTTGATCTATGAAAAATTGATGATGGTTACGCTACAGTTGCGTCAATGGATTGGGAGTGGGGGAGAGTTGGATCACTCACGAGTTTGGCTAGAAATAGAGGGACGCCCAAAGAATCCCGCATCCCCTTTCAAGTTCAATGCATCTTGGTTACTTGATGTAGGTTTCCAGAATCTTGTTAAGGATCACGGGATCAGTTATGATGACAATTTTGGTCAACCTGCTGCAGTTCAATTTACAACAAATCTAAAAAGGATCAAGTGGTTAGCTATCCCTTGGGCTCAAGAAAAATGAAGATATGATGATTATGAATTAAGGAAGATTAAGGACTAGCTTGATATAATATATCAGTCTCCGGACTTCTATATTATCTCAGATTCATCTCGATAAGATTTAATGGCTCTTGAGTCTCGTTGAAGGCAACTGTTTGCTGAGAAGGAAGCGCCATGGAGACTAAAAAGTCAGGCCATTTGGATGGAAAAAGGGGAAGAGAACAGAAATTGTTTTCAAGCCTATTCCAAGGGTCGAAAAGATTCAAACACCATATGGAGTTTAAAGGATCAGGATGGTAGAGAAGTTTCCACTTTTGAAGGTCCCTCTCACATGGGTAAAAATCACTTTCAATCTCTTTTCAAAGTTGAACAGAGAGTAAACATCATGGATATAGTCTGTTTGGATTTATTTTTTCCCATATTTGTGAACGAGGAAGGGAACACGTATCTATTTTCTTAAGTTACCGAAGATGAGTTGAATGAAACTCTCCATAGCTTTAAGAAAGACAAGAGCCCAGGCCCAGACAGTTGGCAGGTGGAATTCTATATTGGCTTCTTTGAACTCATTGGTGTTGATCTCTTGAAGATCATTGAAGAGTGTTGTATCGATGGTAGAATTCATGCCCCTTTCAACTCAACTTTCATTGCTCTCATTCCAAAATCGGATAAGCCTCAACCCTTCGATGAATTCATGGCTATTTCTTTTTGCAATTGTATCTATAAAATCATTGAAAAAATAATTGCTCGACGATCTAAACCTGTGTTATCAGATTCACTTTCCAAAGAACATTTCAGATTTTTAGAATGTCGAGAGATTCATGAGGTAATTGGTGTAGCTCAGGAAGGACTACATAGTCTGAAGATCTCAAGAGCCAAAGGGGCTATCCTGAATATTGATCTTTCAAAGGCTTATGATCGAGTCAAATGGTCATATATCAGGCTTCTGCTCACTCATGTTGGGTTTGAGGTTCCCTTCATAAAAGAGGTGATGGATTGAATCTCATATGTATCCTTTGTTGTTCGTATAAAACGATTTTCCTCTGCCTTTTTCATCTTGGAAAGGCACCTTCGGTAAGGATGCCCTCTTTCCCCTATACTCTTTTTATTAGTCGTTAATGCTTTAAGTAGAGCTCTTGGAATGCCCGTCAACCTAGGGGACTTCCAAGGAATTATGATCGCTCCTGGGCTTAGGATCACTCACTTGCTTTTTGTCGATGACGTGATTATATTTTTCACTGGTCCGGCTTGGGATTATGAGAAGTTGTCCAAAATACTTAACGTATTTCTCACTACCACTAGAATGCAAATCAATCCTAATAAATCCACACTCTGCGTTATATAGATGGAAGGGGGTGTTGTGGAAACTTATGAAGGGTTCTTTCCTTATCAGACTCGTGATCTCTTGAATTCCAAACGGTGTTCTAGAAAAGGCTAGACGTATCTTCTTTAGATTCATTTGGTCTGGGTCTCTTGATCATTTTTCTCTGCCCTCGGAAAAATGGGAGTGTCTTTCTTGTCCCAAATCTTTGGGAGGGTGGGGTCTAAAAAATATCTTCTTATTCTCCAAAGTTCTGGTAACCAAAGTATTTTGGCATCTCATCTCGTCTCCCAGTTTATGGACTTCAGTGGTTATCCACAAATACATCAATCCAGACACTATGGAAGATGGGATCCAAAAACCTGTTAAGTCACATTCGAACTGCTTCATTATATGGAAAGCTCTAGTCTCTTCTTTTCCAGTGGTTGGTGACATAGTGGTGTGGTCAGTAGGAAGGGGAAATCATGTCTATATTGGTGTTGATCCCTGGCCAGGTAGTAGCAGTTCCCATATTTTTCCAATTGAATTTATCAACCAACTTCATTTGTGGGATATTTTCTTTCTTTTCCAAGTCTCAGATTCAGGCACAACTACACTGTGGCAGCAAGGTTGGAAGAGTGTTGCTTCTATGGGCCTTAATGGGGATCTTGCAATCTTATGTGGAGATTATATCTCGGTGCTCTGGGCGGGGAATATCAGGCTGACAGATAGAGAGGGTGAAATGATATGGAAAAAGGCTCCTTTTGGGGTCTATACCCGAAAACTGGGTTATATTTCATTAAATATCAATCTCCTTCAACAAGATCCTTGCCAGTGGTGGAGTGGCTTATGGAAATTAAAATGTCCCCTGAAGGAAAAAATATTTAGGTGGTCGGCTATAAATGATAAGGTCCCTACTTGGGACAATATGTGGAAGCGACAAATTATTGGGCCAGGTTGGTGTCCACTGTGTAAAGTAGAAAATGAGTCCATTACCCATCTTCTCATCACTTGCCCTTTTTCTCAGCAGGTATTCCTTGAAATATCAACATGTCTAAGTCATAGGTGTGTTTGGGAGGGCACTCCATGGAAGAGGCCTAGAAGTCTTGGCTTCAGGTGGCAACCCACAAGAAAATAAAACCACTTCCTTTACTGATTTATTGGGGCATTTGGTTGGAGAGAAATTATGTTATCTTTAAGAATAAATATTATGTTACTAAACTCATTGCAGCTCAAAGCCTCTCAATATTGGCTCATTTTCCTCATGAAAAATTTCCTCCTGTTATTCATGAATATAATATCGCCCACGCTCATTGATCCTTCATGACCTTGGGCATATTTTGACGGAGCATCTCAGAACCATTCCTATGGGGGAGGGATGACGCTAGAACTTTCTGAAAATCAGTTCTTCAAAATCAAAATGGGGTTGGGATAGGGCACGAACAATTATGTTGAGTTAATGTCCTTAAAATTATTGCTTCAATTTGTTGGAGAAGGGGTTCAATCCATTGAAAAATTTAGAGATTCTATGAATGTCATAAACTGGGCATGAAAGACTCAATTGTGTCACAAAATTTTTCTTCTACCTATTCTGGAGGATATTTATAGGATGTTGGAATCATTTGACTCTTCGGTTCTTAATCATGTTTACATGGATCGAAATATGGTAACAGATTTAGTGTCAACATAAATTCTACAATCATTTTTTGGTCAATGACACATTACAGAAACTATCGAGGATGAATCATATGCTTTTTATCATCGTCACTTTATTGAAGAACCCAATAATGCACATGAATGATGCTAATTATGTTCATAGGTTTTATGTGACCAGTAGGGTAAAATATTGGTTGGGAATTGGATGCTTCATATACAGTTTGGATCCTTATTTCCGCATAATATTGGGTCACTTTTTACAGATAGAATCAGATTGCCTCCTTTGGAGTTTCTGACTCCATTCGATCCTTTTCATGCTTATGTTGATGCCAACTTTTCTCTTTGTATAATTCTATTATTGGATATATCATGTGTTGAACAGTGCACACAGAATGTGATCCTCTTGGGGTGAAGGGTCTCTGTACCACTGATATGTGCCCCTGTCTTTTGTCTCATCCTCTTGAATTTTTGTATGAGGCATGAGGTCTCTTAGATTTTTTGGTTTTGTTTCTTTTGGCTCGTGCTTTTTAGGGCATGAAAATGTACACACTTGGCTCTGTGTTGTGCTCCTTGATGCAGCGACAAAATGTAATTTTGTTTACTCGGATGAATAAAATTACGTTTTTTTTAAGAAAAAAAAACACAATAAATCTAATTGTCTAATGTATATTTGGTTTCCTTTATGTGTATTTAATAAAAGAAATTGAATAAAATAAAGTTGATCATTTGTATGCATATTATTATTATTATTATCAGTATTTAATAATAATAATAATAATTGTTATAGACCTTTTAATATAACAAAGTTGATCATTTTTGTGCATATTATTATTATTATTATTATTATCAACATTTAATAATAATAATTGTTATAGACCTTTCAACATAACAAAATTGATTATTTTTATGCATATTATTATTCTTATTATCAACATTTAATAATAATAATGATAATAATCTTTATAAACCTTTCAATATACATATTAATGTTATTTTGTTGCTTATTTGTATTGAATCATTTTATCTATTGTTACATCTTTTATGTACTTAAATATATTTGTTAACAATATAAATGGTTGAGATATGTCATTGCTCTTCATATTGTAGCTTATTAAGAAAATCTCAATTATACTATGATCATTATGTCAATAAGGACAATTACAAGGGAGTGGTGACTAATACCCACAAAAATATTGATTAGTTTTAGTGTGAGAATGCTTGTTGTTAGGCCTTTGTCTCTGCATTTGTGCAAAAACATCTGTCATGGATGTACCCCCTTCACATGCCGATCTAAATACACTCCAATATAAAATGAAGGCATTTATTGATAGACTAATAAGATATATTTTTACAGTAATTTAATGTAACCTTATTATTATACTAAATTAAACATCGCAATTTTTACATGCAAAAATATACTTTACCAATAAAAATTTCAAATAATACCATAATAAAAAAAAAAATCTCATTTAATATTATTCAAACACTTTAATTATTTTTTGAAATAATTTAAAGGAGGAAAATGTGCAAAACTTATAAACCCATTGAAAGAAATAATTCATAGGAAACTACCTAGATATATTTTATCATATTTCCATTAGAACCCTTCTTGACAAGTCCAT
>ML797179.1:71870-88532 GCA_009831015.1 Picea engelmannii | reverse complement strand
CCAAAAAATCCCTAAAATTTGGGGGTACTCGCGTCACGTCCCCCTTGTGCGTCCCCCCGCACCCTCGTCCCCCCGTCTTGGTGGAACATTGGATAAATCTGTCATATGTTATTATGTTGTTATTATTTCGCGCACAGGGTGTATTGCATGTTGAATGAATGTTACAGTGGTCTCCATTCCATACAAGAATCAAAATCTTGGTTACTGTAGTCCCTCTAGGTACCTCGGGTGACACTTCACCTGCTTGCGGGTGATGCCGAAAGGGCTGGTATCTTGGGATTTGTTAGTGAGTTAATGTTTAACCCCAGGTCTGCCCATTGAGTGCCAACAAATCGTTCTATTTCTAGGACTGGGATCTGCAACTAAGGGGGATGTGGAGGCCTACTAAGGAGAAGACTAGACAATGTTTGGACATGAAAGAGATAGAGTTTGTTTTAGATCAGAATAAGAATCCACGGATCAATGCAAAGAAATGGTTGCTCAAAAGTTTCGAGAAATTGGACTCCTGAGTTAATTAGGCAAGTCAATTCTATAAGCAATCGAGTATCACGCACAGTATATTACTGGCTGAAAAGTGTGTTGGGAGGCTACATTACTGTATTTTCCATAGATTGTACTTAGTCGTATTTAACGTTGTTGAAAGAGAATTATTTAAGAGACAGTGCGGAAGATACCTAAAGTCAGTATCTACTTGGATTAAGATGTTGTTGTGCGATAAGGGAGTTATGAAAATGAAATCTGATAGCTAAGCGCTTTCACGCACATAGGGGGATTGAGGGATGACTAGGGGATGGTATGAGTGTAAAGAGGGATGAAGAGAGGGAATGAGGAACAGATGGGATGAGGATGCCGAGAGAAGAAGAGTGTGCCATGAATGAAGAGATTGTAGTATTGCGCAGTGGTAAGAGATTTAGACCGAATAAGAAGAGGACTGTGGCTGAGAGAGAGGGGCATCACAATGAGATCGATGAAAGAGACACTGGTGTAGTACTCCAGATCGAAGGATTTCTGTGTACAGAAGAAAATATCTGCCAGATCAGTCCAGTAGAAGAATACCCCACTCAGATCAAACTCTACGTCGAATCCATCACCCCGTGTGTGTCGTCAAGAACTGAGGTAAGATCTGAAGCTTTGTCAATTATAGTTAGTTAAGGAAGTAAAGATAGTAGTAAAAGTAGTCAGAGTAGTGCAAGTAGTACGTCAAGTCAGAATCAATTAGTTTTATCAGAAAAGAATATCGTGTAGAACACGATGGCGGTGGCAGATCCTACTTTAAGGATGTATGTGTTCCATCGAGCATGGACAGAGGATCCACAAAAATATTTGTTCATTTGTGAGACAATATGGACTGTGAATGATGTTTTGTAGTCCCTAATATGAGGAATGATGTTTTCATTTATCAGCATTCTCAAGGTCACCTTAGCTTTGGCCTCTCATCGCTCCCAATCCTTAACTGAGGTTGTTTGGGCTGCTAGTTTGGCTTCGTCTCCAGATGTAATTGAACAAACATTATACCCTTCCAACAAAGTTTGCATCTTAAACTTCAATTTTTCATAATTTCCCCCATCTAGCTTAGTTGATCGTTTAAATATGAATCTGCTAATGGATTTTCCATCTTATGAACTCAAAGGAAATATTTTCACAACTGAAAATTGAAGAACATTTTTTTGCAAATTAAATTACCTTCTTGGAAGTGATGTCAAATAGTGGTTTGACTTATGCTTCAATTACAAATTCTATAGTGGTTTGATCTCTTGCACGTGGTTTCTTTTTCCAAGTTGGAATCATGAATTTTTCCTCAAACAAGACTTCTACAATGGGTTGTGAATTCCTGCAGGTTCTTCTTCAGTGAGAGACTCCCTTTTCCCTTTGTTTTGAAGTTGTGGATTCCTTGCAATGGCAACTCACGACTGACAACTTACTAGTTGTGGGTACTCCTCCACATAGGCTCCAATCACTATTTTTTTCTTCACATGGTTTACAACTCAGTTATGTTCCTCATGTAGTTGGAAGCGCAAAGCTATGGCTTACTCCCTACACGAAGCTCTCTTCTTGCATGCTACTCCTCCTACTATGTGCATTCTCTAATATTGTGGAAGTGATTCTCCTTTCTGATGAAAGGCAACTTAAAGACCCCAATTAAGACAACGATTCCCCTCTTCACTTCGCATGGGTTATTTTTGAAATAGTGCATTCCAATGAATCTATGAATCTCCTCCTTCTTATGTCCCTCAACCTAGCTCTGATACCAAATTAGAGAAAAAACAAAAGCAATCTCACATAATAGTTGAGACAAATTGTCTCACTCGCACTCTCCATTATTGCTTGAAAATGAGTTACATTTATAGGAGAATGGAAAACCCAATAAACTCCTCAAAAAGTGGATTCGAAAACCACTCAAACAAAAAATACATAGACAAACATTAATAAATTTGATATGCATTCCAACAATATACTAAATACTTCATCTCTAGATTATTTCTAACAAGTAGCATTGTAGGAATTGGAGAAGAGGGAAACTACATTCTCAATTTAAGATGTAGTAAGGGACATTGTAGTATAACTAAATTCTCATTAATAATTAATATATGTAATCATAAATATTTGTAATTGACAGTTGTGAAGGGTGTGTCTCTTCACTAAAATATCTATATAAGGGAGGTCATTCATTGTTGTAAGACGGATTGGAATAATATATAATAAATATATATTTTATATTTCTAGTCCCACTAAATCTCCACCAATTGGTGTCAGAGCCATGATCCTGACATATTCATGGTTAAAAAAAAAGGTGCACTCTATTTCGTCGTACTTCCTCTCTCTAAGTGAAGAAATTTTTGAATGGAGGATTAAAAATAAAAAAAGGAAATACAAATCCTTCTCTATGGGAGGATAAGTTTTATAAATATTCACGTAAAAGTGAATAACTTGTGAATAAGGAAAATTAAAATACAAGTTAAAAAAAAAGGTAGACGTGGAATAAAACTTTTAGCTTTATGAGCCACTAAAGAAACTAGTGAAACCAATCAAGAGAGGAAGCCCACCACTCACCTCAACTAATATATTTTCATATATATTCTTTAAAATATTTAAAGACATTTAATCTTGAAGGTGTACCATTAAAAAGCTATTAAAGGTAACTGTGACAAATTCAAAAACTTCAAGGAAAGCCTCACGTGCCATAGGAAACATGTCATCCAACACAAGCAATACATCACCTAATAAAGAGTTAAATGAATTAAAAACCTCGGTGGGGGAGATCTCCAACAAACTCAGTGGTGTAGATATAAAATAATTAAAAGCCTTGATGGATGAGATCTTTAACAAATTCAGTGGTATAGATAAAATTTACAAAAAAATCAATGAGATAGATTATTTCTCCAGAAGACTCAATGGCGTGGAACAAGGATTAAAAGTGTGGGGCGAAAACCATGATGATTTCAAGACAAATGTTGGATCATTGGAAAACGAGAATAAGTAATTAAATAGCCATAGTTTCCACTCTCACCACTCCTTTTTTCCGCCCCCCAAACATTCATCCAATTTTGGATCCTTCAACATATTTACACACAAGCTAAGATTCAATGTATTGAGATTTGATGGAGAATATGATAGAGAAAGCACAAGGTCAATTAATCAAATTGAACACTATTTTGAGTTACACAAGATGTGTGATGACGAGGAGAAAATTAACTTTGCATCATTTCACTTAGATGAGGTATCAAGTGACTCGTTCTTATGGTGGCACTCAAAATCCAAATCAAGGGAATAGGAGACATTTAGAAAGCATTTTTTCAGGAGATTTCATAACATCGAGGAAAATGAAGTCTTTTCCAAACTCACTTGATTAAAATAGGAAGGCACGACGAATGAATTCTTTAACGAGTTACATGTGTTAGCTACACGTGTAATTGATTTATTAGATGATCACCTCCTACAGATTGACATATCAGGATTGAAGGTAGACATAGGAAACAAAATTAAACTAATGGATGTCAATAATGTGGAGCAATTGTGATTAAAATCCAGGGTGACAGAAGAAAAATTGTTGTTCTTTCAATGACCTCCTTGGTCTCATTTTGAAGAACCAAGCTCAAAGTTTACTCCTGCTTACAAAGAGACTGCACTGCGTAACATAGAAGATGAAAAAAGCAGGTGTTTCAAATTTAATGCACCTAACTGGAGGTCAGGCCATAAATGCAAGGGAAAATAATTCTCTATGTGTGAAATAGAGAGTGCTAGTAACAATGACAAAGATTCATAAGATTCTTATGAAAAATCCAAAAATTCTAGCCATCAAAGTAAAAATGCTTAGAGGACGAAGGATTAGAAGGAGTGATGACATGTGGTATAAGTAAATTCTGATTAATAATTAATACATGTAATCATTAATATTTTTAATTAATTATTATAAAGAGTTTGTCTCTTCACTAAAATCTCTATATAAGAGCGATATAGACTAGAATAATATATAATAAATATATATTTTTTTGTACCTAGTCCCACCGGATCTCCGCGAGACACCATAGGAATCATAGTAGCACAGTAGGAGTGAGAGAAAAGGGAAACACCATTCTCCATTTTGGTTGTTGACGGATTGGGTTGGTGGTGATCCTCCCCAAAAATGACATAGGCCGCTTAATGCACTAGTGAGCTCCAATGTCGACGTACTAGTCCCATATTGAAAATTCGAACCACATCAAAAATAATGAATAGAGGGAATAAACGGGTGGGAGATGGTAGCCTATGGTGTTTGCATTCCCCAAAATTCGTGTTACATTTTGCTTTAAGTGACAATTCCATGATATATTAACAACTGATATTTTCAATTCTAACCATTATTTCAACATTTTGATTGAATTTTGGGCAAAAAACAATTAGAAAAATGTCACTAAAAAAAATCTAAAATCATAGCATGTTCGACTATGCTGATAAATCTAATTCAGTTTTATTCTAAGGGGAGGGTGAGTGATAAGTTGGCCCACATTTGTGGAAAAGACCATGCATTATTTACGATCATGATGACGTAAGGTCATGAATCAACCATCATGTTACCCTTTACTACTCACATGACGACGTTGATTGAAAGACAAGTAGAGGGGTGGGTCAGTCCACCGACCTACATGTCCTCCTTTTGGTTGAATCCCTCCATTCAATGGTAAGGGTATTAATAATATATTCAATTCATTGTTGAATCCAACACAGAATATAGAAGACAAAGTTAGTGTAGTATATCTTGGGTGGTAATATGGGGTACCTAGGGAGGTATCCAAGGGGAATAATAATAATTAGATAACTATATATGGAAGTCATTTCTAGTAAATAAGACTCATGTAATAGTGTGAACACAATAAATGTGATAAGGCTTACTAGAATGTTCCTTCTCTAAAATGTTCTTAGGAGATATATAACACTGTATAAAGGAGTTTTAGCAATGTAATGAGCATAGTAAATAATATTGTGAATGTATCAAGTATTGCTTGAGGAGTGCTATCCTTCCGTAAGGATTAATATATGGTGATACCCTACCTCAAGGGTTGTGTCTCTCCCCCCCAAAAAAATCTTCCTTCTTTGATCGAAGAAAGGGCTGTGATACCAAATGTTATGTTCTTTAGATGTGAATAAAATCTAGAAGAAAAATTCACTTCAATAAGAAAGAAAATCACTTGCATAATAAAATTACATGTAAGGTATGCTTGAATCTATACCACATTGCTTTTGAAGGTATGCCTAGAATTGTATTAAATTTTCGGAGATCATATGCATGTTCTTTAAGTAATATATATCCAAGTAAATTTGGAAAAATCATAAAACATTGTGAAAACATGCCTTGCACTATCTAGGGATTGAAATTTCATACTATAAAGACATAAATTTCAAATTAAATTTGAATTAATTTTAGTGTAAGGCCCTTTGGAGATAGATTGAATTTAGGTTTCTAAATCCCAAAATTGGGATTTGTAAAGTGCAAAATCCATATTTGAATGAGAAAATATCAAATTTCATAATTGCAAAAACACAGGATATTAGTTTTATGTTTCCTTTAAGAACTCTTATAACTTTCCTTCTTTAAATCATCCAACACCTTTGACTTAGATTCCAATCATTGATTACCACATGATGGTTGTTGAGGAAATCTACCTCACATCGTTCTGGAGGCATGAGGCTAGTTATAATCATCATGGAGAAGTATAAAGGTCCTTCGTCTTCGTGGAAATTTGTTCCTTTGACTTAGATTCCAATCATTGATTACCACATGATGGTTGTTGAGGAAATCTACCTCACATCGTTCTGGAGGCATGAGGCTAGTTATAATCATCATGGAGAAGTATAAAGGTCCTTCGTCTTCGTGGAAATTTGTTCCCTCAAGCTCACAGTGGAAATTTATCCTCCATGACACATTATTGCTATTCTCGGAATTTATTTCTCCCACTATTACCATTTTCATGTTCAAACACCACCCAAGTTCTCAAAACTGCAACCATCATGTTTTAGACTATTATACAACCCTGAAAATTTGACCAAATTAGTGAAGGGAGAGTAATTTGTTGATTTGAGAATAGAGATGTATGGTTTTAAAGGAGCATAGAGGTTGGAATGTTAAAACTGCCTCTCCCTCGTTAATTGCTTCTCATTGGGTGCCTTAGAGACACGGTATTTGTCTACGAGGTTATTCTAGAGACAAATGACAAGATGGTTATTCTCTCGCCTTTTTGAGGACAAACAATTAATAAAGAAATCTCTTCAAACACGGTCATTGAGATTTTTGCAATTCAAACAAGTATTGGCGTGTTTTATGCATTGTTAGCAATTCAAACAAGTACTATGGTGTTTTATCCATTCTCATTATCTATGAGAAGTATTATGCATTCTTCATAATCTTTTATTGGTTTAAGTGTCATTGATAGATTTCACATCAATCCCATAAATATCCTTTATCAAAAATCACATCAAACATTGAATAGAACAACATTGAACTCTACCTAATTATTATAACCTTTTTCTGCTTAAAACTTTACTAGAGAAATATGCTAAAGGTGTAAGTACCTATTACTTAAGTAAATATACGAAAGAGGTAAGTCATTTTTCCTTTTTCATATATGAACATGATGACATCACATTATTGGAATTACATAAAATGATAAATGGGCGTTGCAAAGCTAAGTAAATAGATATGCTAAAGGTGTAAGTAAGGTGTAAGTACTTATTACTTAAAGTAAATATGCTAAAGAGGTAAGTCAGTGCTCCTTTTTCGTATATGAACATGTTGACATCACATTATTGGAATACCATAAAAATATATATGGGCGTTGCACACCTCAAGTAAAGAATCATTATGATGCACACACCAAAGAGTCCACCATTATATGCCTTCATAGTCTTTCATTTTCTAAGATCAACTTACATGCCTAGGGTGAATGGAAATCCTTTCATTGAGGACTTATTTGGTCCCTAACGGAATTACACGACAAACTTATAGATTATAGACTAAGTATTTACTAGTTTTAAGCATGCTACTAACAAATGGACCACTCTACTAAAGATTGATGTGATCAATAGGTAGATCTAGGAAATGCTATGAAAAGTACACATCGAAGCCATGATCAATACTAGAGGACTCCAACCTCATGCCAAAGGAGTATAATACATGGTGAACATATATCAAATTTAATACATAAAATAACATCGTAGTTAAGAGTAAGAGAACCATATCTCATGTATTGACAATCTCTTTGATAGTTTAAAAGGTGGAAATATTTCACTAAGATAAAATGTTAAGATAAGTGAAGATAGATTCCCTACTAGTTATGAAAATTAACATTAAAGTTGAGAAAGAAAATTTGTGTGATATCTTCAAATTATTAGAAATTAAATTCCAAGTTGAATTTAGAAATAAATTTTTATTTATGGAAAATTCAAATTTAGAAATAATTTTTCATTTATGGAAAATCCGAATTTAGAATTTTGGATTATGTAATTATTATTTTATGACTCTTGGGAAAAGATTTGACTTGCCCAATTGTTCTCTTTTGTTGGACACATGTATGAGACAAACTCTTTAATAATGGAAGACAAATGGAACAACTTAAAAATAGTTGACTATGACTACATGAGTGGGGAACATGTTTGAGTTAACTCAGAGTTGATTTTTACAAGTGGTAGAAGTTGAATTTACCCACTAGCAGCCCCTAAAAATTAGGGATTTGTAAAGCTGCGAATTTCCCAAAGAGGGAAAGGAATGGAAAGACATAGGCACAAGATAAATACAACATATGTGGGAGGCAGACGCTGCTTAGTATGTTGGGGATTGATAATTATTTTATTGTTATGAGCACATCTGGTGTGAGGCAAATCATTTTCTGATCTATTGAATGTGATGGTAACTAAGGAGGATGACTCAATTCGCCCTTATGGAGTTATGGTCACGCTACGGGGTGATCAGGACAAGTGATCGTGGTTGTTCTATTTCTACGGTTGGGTAGAACGTGATTGTTCCATTTTTTTCCCAGCATCAGTATTCAAATATGTATCTCAATTATGTACTTTTATTGTTGATGTTATATTATGGATATTATCCGGTTGTTAATATGTTTTACATTTTATACATATAAGTAAAATATGTTTAAAGTGGATTGTACAACCATGTTTGATTGTGGCTTACCACTGTGTAAGAATACTTGTAGTGGTGTTTATATATATATATATATATATATATATATATAAGAAAACTATGTATATGTGATGTTGGGCCATTATGAATCTATATTTTTTTATTTTTGTGCATTATTGTGCATAATCAAATACTTAAGACACTGTATTGTTGTTCTACTATTATGCTGAGTATAAAGAATAAAAGTCCCAAAATACTTTATGTTATCTATTATGCAAGAAAGATATCTGATACAGTGGAGTGTAGAATATATGCCAAAATTTATATTTATTACATTCAATAGGTCGTTGACCAAAATGTTACAGTTTGAGTTCCTTAGACCCAAGAACTCCATAACTAGTCTAAACAGAGATTTAAAAGACTACATGAACTGTCTGTGAGTGCGCATGGACTCGTGGAAGAAATATGGAACTCGAATACCTTTGTGGATAGGCCAATTTTCTTCACCAAGTGCACTATCTTTTCTCCCAACGTGCAACGGAGTAATGCAATATTACTAGTAGCTTACTATTACACAAACATTAAAGAATAAGATAAATAAAAGAGTCAAAGCATACTTATCTGAGATCATGATTGAATATCAAAGGGTCAACATTGCATTGAGAAGTAGTTGATCCAGGACCGAGGAGGGGAACTGGGTATGTAATCCATCTAATGGGTTCCCTCGCAAGACAAAGGGACCCATCATCATTTTATATACATGTGAAATTATTTACTCGCGCAAGTAATAAAACATAGACAAACTTATAATTAAGTTTTGTAGCTTTGATATCCTATAGTTATAAAATACAGAGAGCATATATACAAAAATAATACAGACGGTAATCAAGAGTAGGGTTATAATAACCAGTAAGTATTACTTTGAAGAAAGTACCAAACTTCATATAGAGGGCCAAAGAATACCGTGGATAAGTGACATATTAAAACCATAGTTACCTTTATACACAGGTGCGATTCCGTGAGGAATAATACTTACAGTAAAGGAAGCATTAAAGTATGAAGTAGGGACAAAGATTTACAAAAATGCGATCTCGATATATATACATGGGTAATAAACATAATAGGAATTTTAAATCGTGAAGCACCATAGAGGCGTAAAGGAGACGATCTGGGTGTATGAAGATTCTAGTGAGGACCTACCTCTTTTATTAAAATCAAATGAAAGCCTCGGTTATATTCAAATAAGAAGACCATGTTTTGTTCTAAGCAGACTTTTTGAAGGCAATTTTTTCTCAAAACTGTAGATAGATTGAACTATAACAGTCGAGCTAAGTTTAAAAGGGCGGGTTGAAAAGGCTATGGGTGTTTTAACAGAGACAGAGCACATTTTCCTTATTGGCAAGGATACTCCTTAACCACTTACTTCATACAAGAAGCATTGTTGTTTTTCGACGAATTACGGTTTTATCCTTGCAATATAAAATATAGAGAACAATTAAGGAATTATATTGCAGAGTTGAATAATTGAAGTCTGAAACGTATCCACTGAGCGCATGACTCTGTGAAGGTTACGACCGGGTGTTAAAATGTAAGATTTAATATCATAACCTTGCGGCAATGACTTTCATTAAGTCTCTACCTGTATAGGTCCCAAACCAACGGTTATTTCCTTACACAACACCCTCCAAGACAAAGGTTGTGGATTATAATGACTTTGTACAGACTTAAAACGTGCACGAGAAAATTGCAGAGAGTTTATCTTATAGCCACAATGATCATGGTTTGACAGAGGATGAACCCAAAGATACAAGCTTAAAGACAGATAGCCAACATAGGAGAAAACATAATAACAATCACCAAACCCAAGTGTTAAAATTTAAAGGGATTTACCTAACATGCAGGCAAAATAATTATCATTGTGGAACCCGAGACAAGAGCATTCGAAGGTGCAGTATCGTATGGTTGTTACCTCAAGACCAAATAAAACAAAGTATGATAAATGTGACTCAACACCCATAGAGAACATATGTTGCATAGACAAAGAAGATATTCCACATAGAGCATACATTGTAAAGACAGAGAAGGCGTTATACAAAAAATCAAGTATGAACCCATTAGAAAACGTTTGCTCAAAAAACCCTTTTCACCAGATAGAGAGCTCTTGTAAAAATATATATTGCACAATGAACATATTTGTTTTTACAAGAATAATGGGTGGTACAGAGCTCAATTGCAAAGGAAACACATAACTCCAGAGAACTTGTATAAATTGTATTACAGAGATCACAATGTACTTACCGTACTTGTGGAGAGATGTGCTAGAACTCGTTTGTTACCACTCTCCTAGAGCCGCATACTATCACTAGAGCCGAATGCTATCACCGGTCGCGGAGAGTAACCAGGGAAATGGAAAAGAGAAATGGAGACTCGAGAGACATTTACGAGGGGAGTAATGTCACCTCGAGCCCTTCGGTAGTGGGGAGAGAAACTGGTATTCCCCCCCACTCCTTACCATGTGAATTTGTCTCAAGTGTCGAGCCCGCAGTGGGCAGACCTATGTAGTGTCAGGCTAAGAGAGTACTGGGTCGACGAGTCTGCCTTTAATGGACATGCCCTAACGTAAATGCCACAGTCTATAACGACCTAGTTATTCACCTCATCCGTTATCGAACCACTTAAATGCTAGGTTGGATAGGTTTAACTAGGTGTCAAGTGGATAGTGTTAACATGCGCGTTGGGTTTTAACTTCATGTGTAGTGTGTATATCGTATGCCACTTCAAACATACATCCTTATACTATGGAAAGTGTTATGGTATGGATACGTTAATACCCTAGAGCGTGGACTCTTGACTATGACAATGATGTCTCCTAGTCCACTAGGGTCATAACATTGTGTTATAGTTTTCTTACATGAATTTCTTTACTATAGTAAATCTAACATAATTTATAATATAGTTTATGACATTCAATAATATGGATAACATGGGTATGAGGTAACCCTAATATGTTATGTGACGGGCCTTATGCTATGGACCTTGGTAATCATAGTTACCAATTTAACAATGCAGTCAAATGTATGACTTTAAGTTTAGTAGCAGAGTAAATTAGATTATGAGTTAATCTAATGAAAATGCTATGATTTAATTTAATGCTAGTAACAATAAGTTTTGCTGGACAGTAAACCTCCTACAATCTTTTAGGATGGATAGTCCAACAGAGTAAAATTTTTATGTGTACAAACAGTGTCTTATATATATAAGAGAATATTTTCACGTGTCACGAAGAGTTTGTTGATCTATAGACTTTAGTTTCCCGATCAAAATTTTTTAATTTTACTGGAAATTTGGGGTACATTACAATTTGCCAATGGTTAGGTATTATTTTTAGATTCACTAATACGCCAACTTTCATGATGCATCATGAATGATGCCCCTACAACCTGACAATCTACACCATGCCAACACAAGTTATATGACATCCTTGTAAAGTGATCGTGATTAATTATGAAAATTAAATATCTAATCTACATAGGTGACAAAGAAGGTGAATATATATATATATATGAAAATTAAATATCTAAGCTACATAGGTGACTAAAAGAAGGTGAATATATATATTTATAAATGATAGAGATCATTTAAGACTAGCCCATTCTAATCTGAAACTTTAGAGCTTCTTGGAAAGTTTCTACAATGAACCAATGAACCAATGCTAGGCTTATGTAGATATATTGTACGATAGATTAGACATGCTATCTCTAGAACACAAATTCGTGGAATAGTTTCCCACACCCATTACAAACTCATACCTTATAGAAATATTCCATGAAAAGGGTTCTTTCCTCTTGGATTCATCCACTTTGAATATTATTCTATTTTATATGAAGAGAGATCATCCTCCCTAGGATAGTCCATAATTCTATAAAATCCCAAGCCATTGTACAAAAGATTCCATCGAATTAATCATTGGTGATTTCACACTTGGAGAGGTTGAAAATTCCTCTAATTCTATTGTATATTAGGGTCAAGTTATTTTAGTGGCTTGTTCTCATGATTTTCTAAACTTTTCTTATTTTAGTGGCTTGTTCTCATGATTTTCTAAACTTTTCTTCAGTAGGAGTGCTTATTTTTTCTTTATACATGATTAGTCTGTACTTTGTTTTCAAGGGTGTACATATTTGGGTTTATCGATTTGTATATAGTGATCCATCACAATGGAGTGCACATTTGGAAGGAGCTCTTCACCATAAGGGAGAGATGCTCAATAACCCACAAGGCACAATTCTTTGGGAGTATTTAGTAGATAACATACGCATAATATATGCACGTTGAGAGGCCATCTTTGTGTAGTATGTTGACTTTGTATGGCAGATAATTTTTGTTGTGTCAAGCGTAAGTGGAGTGAGGGAAACTATATAAAGGAATTTGCCCTAGAATAAGATATGGAACCATATTTTTAGCTAATATTTTCCCTTTCTTTGCTTCATGAATATTATTTATCATGTGAGATCTTGACATCTAATCATTTTGGTATCAGATCCATTTTAGTTAACGCTCCACTCGCTCTTTCCCTCACCAATCTATTGGCTAGGGTTTATTATTCATCAACAAAGTTACATACCTGATGGATCCATTAGTTTTCTGCGACATCTCTTTTTCTATGGGAATTTTCTATCTTTTCTCTCATCTCATATCTACTTTTTTTCCACACTCCCATATAGTCATACTACCATTAAGCCAACATTTCCCTCAATCTCTATTATGATCTCTCCTCGGATATCAAGGAATAGAGGATTTACTACAAAGGTGAAACCCAAAAACATCTTTTTGTGATCACTTCTTAGCATAGTCTCAGATCTGCTTATTCTTGGCACAATACAGTGTATTACAGTTATGGTGTAGACACACCTTCTTATTCATTGATTCAACCTTTCCAGTTATCCACATAATCATTCTTAACAAATCGTGTAGTCTCTTTTCCACAATCTGAACACATGCTTTGGTTGGCCTTATTTTTACGTAGAATATATTTACTTGGCTATCTTCCTGCTCTTTTATTATAGTATTCATCTTAATCTAGTGATATAAACACCAACTGCATCAATACAACTGCATTTAAAGGATATATCCAAAACTAACTCTGTAATATGCGATTGTTCTAGGTCATTTGTTATTACCACTTTTAGTTTGTCATTTTTGCACTTTTATTAACCCTAGCCCCCCTGTTTTTTGTAGTTGCAGTTTGAACTCCCTCCTTGGCGTTTCGTCTATTACCTTTAACCCTAACTACCATCTTCTCCCTCATTTATCCTGTACTAGTTCCATTGCTTTGAACACTAGATTGGAGGATACTTGCATCGATTTGGCTCTCTTCCACCAACCCTAGCTACATGTCAGCAGAATACACGACCCCCATTTCTCGTCTTCCCTTCTCGTTTTCCAGGATGACTCTAGCACATTGACATTCATCCTTGCATGCCTTCTACTGTTGTCATCCTTCATCTGGCTGCTGCATACCACATCTAGTGTCTGTTAGTATCTCTACAAAGTTAATTCTTACCCATAGTAGTCATTCTTTGTTTCACTTTTTACTGGTTCTATCTATTTTTCTCCAATACCAAATGATCGCAGAATGCTCTCTCTTCGTCCTCCATGTAAACATTTACACAGAACTGATGGTGCAAGGCACCCAACACCCTGATATGTGTTGTATATTAATATGAAGGTATAGTTGCAGAATATAGTTACAAAGAAGTTACACGACCAACTACATGTAACAATAGACATATTAGTTAAGTATGTAATTAGGTTATTTTCCTTAACACTCCCCCTTAATTACATCCGGTAATAACATTAACTAAAACAATCACTATCACCAACTACCAATGCATTAGACTCTCTCTTAATCAAAACTTGACACTCCCCTTAAACATAACTTGGAATGGCTCAACTTCAATGAAACTTACTCTTCAACAATAGAAGAGGCTCTTCAACTTCGAAGAGGACGACTCTGCTTTGGTATTCTTTCTTTTCTGGAGTCATTCACATAGAAGGCATCTCCATCTTCATCTTCATAGTCTTGATTGAACATTTGAATTTCCATACTTTACCCATTGGCAAAATAAATATTACAACTTACTTAAAAAATAATCCTTTAAAATTAAAATTAAAAGTCACTTCTCTTAAAATATAATAATGCCTTTTAAAATAAAACTCACTCCACTTTTAATGCGGCTTCTCCAGCTTCAAGGTTTCTGGGCGGTTTCTCATGTCAGTGTGGCTTTTTGGCTTCTCACTTGCCTTATCTCCTATTCTTTCAAAATCGTCCTTTTCTCCTTGTTACCATATGACGTGGTTTTACCAACGACCATATCTCTCAATGGACATATGGCGCGGGTTTACCAACGACCATATCTCTCATTGGATGTGGCTTTGCCCGACGTTTGAATTCGAAGCTCTTCACGATGAACCCTGACTCGGTGTCTCTCCTCTGTTCGTGGACATAAGTCATCCTTCTTTTCTTGGATATCTTTCCTCTGCCTGCCTCCACTTAAATAATCTCTCTCTCTCTCTCTCTCTCTCTCTCTCTCTCTCTCTCTATATATATATATATATATACATTTCTCCACCAAAAAACAAAGGCAGACTTCTAAAAAAAACTATATCATTCAAAAAAAAATCTTTGATTTTCTTTAGATTTTTTAAATTATTAACTGAAAAAAATGGTCGTCCTTCACCAGTTGCATGCTCACCGGACTTCTTTTTAAAAAAATGTGTTTAAAGAAACATTGTGCACCTTCACGGTTTTCAATGGACAACCTTTACTCATGCAGAGAATTTCACTTGTCCACTCACTTCTCTGCTCAACATCCGCGACCCTCTTTTGTGGTTTTTCTATAGAAATTGACAGTGGCGATTCTGTTCTTCTCGTCCAATTTGTGCAGTGGTGATTCTTCTCTTCTCGGTATCTGCAATTTGCAGGCCTCTTCTTGCTCTGAAAAATGGCCGGCTCCACAAACCGGCAAACCCTCGTTGGCCACTTCATGGGCCTCCTCTGCAATCGGTTGACCCTTCACAAAATAAGAAAAAACCTCTGCTCGACCTCCATTGGAGCACACACAATCAATCCCTCTTTCTCCTCGGGCTCCCTCAAACTCAGATGGCACGCATTCTCGTCTACTCAAACTTTCATATCTCCGGGTTCCTGGGCCCTCCAGTGAGGGAGTCTGACCCAGACCCACTCTGATACCATGTAAACGTTTACCTAAAACTGATGGTGAAATACACATAACACATTGATTTGTGTCGTATATTAATATGAAAGTATAGTTACAAAGAAGTTATGGGACGACCAACTCTCTATAACAGTAGAGAGATTAATTAAGAATATAATTAAGTTATTTCCCTTAACACACCTGTGACATTGCCCAAAAATAAATATTTTTATTTTTATGTGCTGGAAATTTATTTCCGTTTTTGGCAAATTCAAATCTGGAAAATTTTTGCCATTTATGGCAATTCCGAATTTTGAATTTAATAATTGTATTTAATTATTGTGACTGTTGGGCAGAGATCTGTTTGGACCTAACTAACTATTTGACTATGACACTTGTATCACAACAGAATAATTATATTAACTGCAGGAGGACAAATGGAACAACCATGTTAAAATCAGTTGACCATGACTCCATGAGTGGGGAACAAGTTTGGAACTGCCTCTGGGCCGATGATTACAAGTGGCAAATCAGAGATTTGGCCACTGGCACTCCCTGAAAATCAGGGATTAAGAAAAGCTGCGAAAATCTCCAAAGGAGGGAAAAGACCTAGGCAAAAATGGATAAATAGCATATGCGAGGAGGCAGGATGTTGCCAAGTATGCTGGGAAAGGATTCCTGAGCTCTCTTACTGTTATGACATTCTCCTTTATCTTTCATTTTCATCCTTTTACTTAAATTTTTAACATTACCATTAATTGTTTCAGGATGTTTGAGAGTGGTTCCAACCTCATTGGACTTCATATGGAGAAAGTAGAATTTTAGGTCCCATTCAAA
>ML797179.1:57946-70838 GCA_009831015.1 Picea engelmannii | reverse complement strand
CTTATATCTATGTTTTCATGTTTTTTGCAATTGATTCAACATTCTGTATGTTTTATATATATATATATGCATCAAAATATATATTTTTTATGTATTATATAAAAAACGCTCCCGCTCCCAGAGATTTTTGAAAATATGCGCTTCCCGCTCCCGCTCCCGCTCCCGCTTCCCGCTCCCGCTCCGCGCTCCCAACAGCCTTGGTTGGGAGGAACGTGGTTGTTCCCTTTGTCTTCCCACGGATTGGAATTCAGATATGTTAAATCTTCTCCTTCTCTGTTTTGAATGATTTTATATCTGATGCAATATATTTGTTAAATCGGAACTGGAATGATTTCCATTTTCTGTTCTGAATGATTTTATATCCGATGCAATGTCTGTGTTTAATCAGAACTAAAATATTTTCCATTCTCTGTTCTAAATGATTTTATATCTGATGCAATATATTTGTTAAATCAGAACTGGTACGATTTCCATTTTCTATTCTGAATGATTTTATATCCGATGCAATGTTTGTGTTTAATCGGAACTAAAATATTTTCCATTCTCTGTTCTGAATGATTTAATATCTGATGCATTATATTCGCTTAAATAGGAAGTGTAATGATTCCCTTCCTCTATTCGATTGTTTTTACCCGATGTTAGGTATCTATTAAATTCGAACTGGAAGTACCAGGCAACTTTATTTTATACAAATTGAGTTATGAGAGACGATCCAGGTACAGGATAGGTTTAATCTTTAATCTGTAGTAGAAATGTTAGGACACTCTGTAGGTTAGAAGAAAACCTTTATCCGTTTGTATCCTTCGGAGTATGTAATTTTTTCTTAAGTCCTTGTTCTTTTGGAATTCGGTAAATGTCTTGTGCTGTTGTTCGACATTCGAAACCCCGAAACCCGAATTTGTAGGGACCACACCCTTACCTTTTCGTAACTTCGCGATTTGGCGTTTGGTGATGTGTGATGTCTTGCGTCGAGAGTTAGTAAACCCCGAAACTCGAATTTGTAGGGCTCACACCCTTACCTTTTTCGTAACTTCGCGATTCGGCGTTTGGTGATGTGTGATGTCTTGCATCGAGAGTTAGTAATCCTTGAAACCCGAATTTGTAGGGTCCACACCCTTACCTCTTTCGCATTTTTCGGAAGTTTGGATATGTTTATGTTTGAGTACCGGAACTCGTGAAGTTCCGAACCCTGAAACCCTGAAATACGGGACCCACTCTCATTTTTCGCCTTTTCGAAGGATTGTTCATGTTGATGTTTGGACATCGGAACTCGCGAAGTTCCGAACTCCGAAAAAATCCCGATGTGTTGGTCATACCTCCTTCCGCCTTTCACCTTTTCGAAAGTTATGGTTTGTTGTTGGATAGTATTTGAAACCTCGAAACCCCGAGTTCCGAAATCCCGAAATTACGGGTCCCACCTTTCCCTTTTTCACTTTTCGCAATTTCGGGACTTCTGGGGTGTAGAGGTTAGGTTTTGAATTCACGAAACTCCGAACCCCGAAGCCTCGAAATGCAGGTCCCACTCGTCCCTTTTCGCAATTCGCAAGTTGCTCTGAGTTGATGTTCGAGTTTGGAACTCGCGAAGTCCGATACTCCGAAATGGGATGGTCCTCTGGCGGGCCCCTCCTCCAACATGGCAAATCCGAGATGGCGGAAATCCGAAGAACAAGATCAACGACTCCTGTTGTTTCTCATCCAACGGTTGTTACCCTCCTAAGCTTGTGAACGATCAACCTTAACATGTGCGTAGAACTTTAAGATCCAACGGTTCATGGGATTTCGGTACCTTCCGATGAATTTTTCCACTGTCCGTTCTCTTAAAGGCTTCTGATCGTTACCCTCCTGAGTTTTGATCGATCAGTCTTAACTTCCGCACAGATCTATGGGATCTAACGGTCCACTGGATTTCAGTCCTTTTCCCGACAATTTATCACCGTTCATTCTTCTAAAGATATTTGGCAAGGAGGATTTGGTGTTTTTCCACTGGAGCTTGACCCCTGCGAGACGATTTCGCTCTCTACCTCGCTCTGAACACTTCCGGGTGATATTCTTTTCTCTCTCGGAACAACGGAGGCTCCTTCGAGCTAAGTTTGTTTCACTCTCTTACTTGGAGTATGCTGGAAGGGTGCAGCGTATAAGAGAAGGAACAGAAACATGGAGGGAATTTTTACCCACAGAAGCTTTTTTATCAAAGTAGATTAGGGGGGTGTAATACTATCCTTACGGTCAGAATTGAATCATTCCTGTTTTTTACTATCTAAGCTTAAACGAAAATGATTTATGCCATGGAAAGAATTTTTTTTTTTATGATGATTTTTGATGTACACTACAACACCCCTCCCACATTACTTCATTGTCTTGCTTTTTTCCTATTTTTGGGTTCATTATCGTGTTGTGAGATCATCAAAACTCTTGGCCGAAATGTACTCAAACAAACTCAGATGACTAGACAATGCCTTGCCTACCACAATATACAATATAATTGTTGTATTAAGAACAACTTGGAACATAAGGATTGGTTATGCATCGAAATCAATCTAGTATCTTTTGTAATCTGTGGGAGGGCCCATTCCAACTCCTTATGGTCTTGCGCCTTTATCGTTCTATATGGGACCTCCAGTTGATACAACCTCTAGGTGTATTGGTAAATGACTTGGCAGCTGTATATGGTTCATCTCTTCCATTTGCTAGAGCATCTTGTGCACATTATGATATGACATATTCAGAAGCATCTGTAGTATCTTATGAATACCGTTCACATGTCACCATAAGTGGATCATATGAGGCTTTTCACATGTCGTCATCCTCTACACACAGGGCAGTTATTGTTACAAGCATTGGGTCCAATGTTTCCCCTCTTATGGACAAGCACGATCTAGTTATATTGTCGTAGTTCCCACCCCGACTACTCCGGTACATCAATGATCAGGGTTCCTTGGAGGCCGCCCTCCTACTCTATATGCTCTCTCTCTAATTCTCTACTTTTGTTTCATAGTAGAAGCCTTGTCCCTTGTAAGATGAATTTTAATTTTCCCCACCCTAGTTCCTTCTAAGTAGAACCCTTGCTCAAGTCTTTCTCAATGGAAGATGGATTTTCCCTATTTTAGTTTATTAGAAGTATAAGTCTTGCCAAGAAGCTTTGCCATATGAATTTTCCCTATCGAAGTAGAAGCCTTGTCTATCGAAGTAGAAATTTTCCTGAATTTTCCCTACTCTAATTCATTCGAAATAGAAATTTTCCCTACTTCATAAACATGGTGTTTCTTTGATGCTATGAAACAAAATGAAAGAGCAAAGCTCGTCTTTTTGTTATGTTGTTGGGACTGTTGATGCCCATTCCACATAGTTAGCGGACTGCCAAAAAATGCTATTGAAATGATGGAGTTTGACGCTTGAAAATGCGTCTAATAAGAAAATCATTCAGAAGCTGCCAATTCCAGTTGCTCACATCATGGAGCCATCTGCAGATTCTCTCCGACACATAGGTGCTACATTGCCTATTATAACTGAAATAGTTGACTGTAAATCTGGATCTAAGGGTTGTGAGTTGTTGCTTTTGTCTGAAGAAAGCGATTGTGTAAACAAGCATCGATCTTTTCCATCACCCTAAGATACAGCAAAACTGTTTCCTTCAGGTGGACACGTCATTCAAGATACACAGGACGACAATTTATCTCTTTTTCATAACCCAGATAGTAGTGTTAGTGATAATTTCCTTCAGGTGGACACGTGATTCAAGATACACAGCAGGACAATGTATCTCTTGTTGATAAGCCAGATAGTAGTGTTAGTGATAATGTTGAATGTACACTTTGAGAGTTTTCGCTTTGGACGCACAGCTATATCTAATTTCATTGATGTCAATCCTACATCTACTTCACTTATCATGCGTTTGGCAGCCACAATGCTCGACATCAATCCAGATAATCGTCATGATTTTTCATGTGCAACCAGCAACGCTGCCAATATCTCCAATTTCATAAAAACGATTCTTCAATTAGTGGATTTTAGAAGTGCATTTATGTAGTCTTTCCCTCCAACAAGTTCAGGTTGGTTGTGTGAAATGGATGAAGTAGACTGAATATTTCCATAAGCTGTCTGTGCCAGGTCCCAAACATGTGCATGTGACTACTTGGCCTTTCATTTTATTGACTTCAGCTTGTAGGACTTTTTCTAATCTTAGACTGGGGGTACTTTCAAGTTAAATTAAAAAACAATTGATTCATCACAATAGGTGCACATCTTGAGAGATCCCTTCTACATAAGAGCTCTCTGCTCAATAACCCATAACGCATACTAATGCAGGTATAGACAACAGAAGTAAATAAACACATAACTCAAAAGGCATACTAATGGAGGATTACTTAATATACAACAGATGTAAATAAACACATATCTAGTAGTTATACTATGCACAATTCTGTGTATATCTATTGGAAATGGGTACATTTAATATGGTTTTAGTTCTTAATGTGTTTTCTATGGACAAGATTAAATGTGGATGGAATATTCTTATTAGTCACACTAAATAAGGTTATGATTTCAACTATTAATTTCCTTTTTTTTAATAAAAGTGTAAGCTTATCTGTTTACTTTTTCACATTTACTCAATCATACTAAGATATTATATTGTTCACGTGGATTGTTGATTTACATTGTTCACAAGTAAATTGGTGATTGCCACATTTAAATGATTAGCAAAAATTCCATTTGATTCTCATTAACTTAATAGTGAAATATGTGGAGTGTGAAGCCTGCCATGTGAGGTGGAACATGTTTCAATTAGGTAAGACTATGCTACGGTGGAGAATGTTTCAATTAGGTAAGACTTCTCTATCATATTGAGGTCCCGAAGCTCAATACGAGTGATCACTTCCCAGACTTATAAATTACAAATACACAGTTTTCATATAAATATACATAGCAAACCATTATGGGAAAAACAAAACAATTATGTATTTTTAAAGCTTTCCTCTAGCATAACAGACTTATGAAGAAATATATCAACCCCACACACATAAATAGGATCTGATCTCTCACAACTAACTAGATCTAACAAATCCAAATTAATCTCTAATATAAACATTAATTTTAACATCCTTAGTTAATGTTTACATCGCAAATAACAACATTGAAATCACATAACAATATTTTTGTGGTCTTTGTCAACATCTTACTCCACTTTTGAACTCTCCTAGACTACACTCTTTTTCGCCCATTCATTTGAGCTACCACTTCATTCATTGAAGATACAATTGCCTCTTACCATCAATTTCATTCTTGTAGTGTCTGGACTCTTAGTCATTCTATTGACTTGTATTCACAGTTATCTAAGAAAACAAATATAGATATTGAATGTACCATAATTCAGTCATAGAACTTGATCTCTTTCACACAAAGATACAAATTGTACACATAACCAGTAGTTGTTGTTCTTGTGTCACCTCATCCTACAAGAACCACAAACCGTAACAAACTGTAGATATAACCAAGCCAATAATTTGTTCTTGTGCCACCTCATACAACAAGAACCAAGAGCTTAACATTAAGTTACTCTCTTCTATGATTGGTTCTTCTTTATATAATTTTACACATAAACTAAATATAGCATACATAACCAATGGATATATATTCTAGGAAAGTATATGTCCTTGCTGATCACTATGTCTAGATCTTCTTGCGCTTTCTCTTGAACTCGAGGACCATTCCACACATAAAAGAAGCCCACTTTTCCACCAGTCCGTTTCATCTGCCATAAGAGACATGCGATAAGGACCACTATCTCGAATATCTTCTGCCACCTTCACTATGAATTTGCCTGCAAGAACTTCCACCCATCTATCAACCATCTATCTCTGGCAACTCCTTTTCCTTTTGAGCCAATAATAAATCGCTTCTCTCTCTGGCGTCACAACTCTAAACTACGTTGGTGCCTGTTCCACACATGGGAGTTCTCTTTAAATTTACGCACAAACAAAACCCTAGATCTCCAAGAAGTAAACATTTAATAGATCCACAAGAACATCGAATCTAGAGTAGTCTCGATGAACCCAACGCCAGTCCAAGTGATGTCTAATTCTGTTGCAGATATCATGTAGCAAATTTTCGTTGTGGATCGCTATAGCCAAAATATCTTTGGCTGGCAAAGGCGAAAGTAGAGTTCTGTCTTTGAAGTGAACAGGCTGAAGATAACGACATTGGATCTGATCTGGTAGCATTGCGGGGTAAAGAATTTGTTAAAGACGTACTCAGAAACTTCACTACATCAATTGAAGTTGTGGCCATACTTGTTGCGATCTATAAACCGATCTACACAGCTTTAGACATAAATATTTAGACGAAATTAATAATTTTCAAAATGAGAACAAGAAGATAGAATTGGGAAAGAAAAGAAAATGAGCAGAGCTCAATAGTATTGAGAATAGAGAATATTCAGAAAAGGACAAAAGGCTGAGCTAAATAGGCTCAAGCAAACAAAAAACGATTGTACAACTACAGTTGCAGTTACAAACATCAATAGTTACAAAAAAAATGCCCAAGTGCAATCTCTGAAAATAAAAAAACGGATTTTTCTAGTGGCTTTGTAAAAATATCTGCGAGCTGATCTCGAGAGCCACAAAATTGAAGTGTCATGTCACCATTATTGACTAGCTCGCGTATGAAGTGAAAACGAGTGTCAATATGCTTGCTTTTCTTGTGAAACACATGATTTTTGGATAGAGCAATTGTTGAGGTGTTGTCACAGAAGATAGAGTTGGATCATTTTCTGTATGTGACATATCATTCAATATTCTTCTCAGCGGAAGCTGAGGTAGCAACAACATACTCTATCTTTGCAGAAGATATTGATACAATGGGCTACTTCTTTGATGCCCATGAAATCAGGTTCATGCCTAGGTGAAAAGCATGTCCTCAGGTGCTTTTCCTATCATCTAGGCTTCCTACATAATATCGTGCCTAGTTTTGTAAGATACAATAAACTGCATATTAAACTTTTGTACAGGGTAGAATCCACTGTAGGGCCTTCATCTTGCTTGCTCATTTTTGTGCCTAGGGGTATAGGGGTTTCTGTTGGATTGCAGTCTTCCAAGATGAATCTTTTAATGATGTATGTTGCATACTTTTACTAACAGACAAAAATGCCTTTGGTTGATTGATCAACCCCAATCCCCAAAAAATGTTTCATTATGCCAAGATCTGTCATCTCAAACTCAGATTGCATGGCATGTTTAAAACTGGTTAACCCAATATTTCCAGTATATATCATGTCATCAACATATAAATATACAATCAGAATTTTATCGTGTTGATCTATTTTGGTGTACAAAGTTGGCTCATTTTGGCTTCTGCCGAAACCACTTTTGATCAGGTAAGTGTCAATTTTGTTGTACCAAGCTCCTCGAGCTTGCTTTAAGCCATAATGGGCTTTCTTCAACCGATATACTTTGGTTGGATCCTCTTTGACTTCAAATCCAGGTGTCTAATCCACATAGACCTCTTCTTCTAGCCAACGACTAAGATCAAATCGCGAAGTCACACTTCGCAAGTTTTCACAACTCTTACCTCGAGCTTTTCCGATTTGCGAATCAACGAAGTATTGATCCAATGCTGCAACCTTGGAAATTATGATTTTGGTTTTGTTGTCTGTAACCTTGGAAATTATGATTCTGGTTCTGTTGTCTGTGACCTTCATTTGAGTGATGGTTACTTGGAATTCTCCCTCTTCCTTGATGACCTCTTTCTTTGCCTCTGCCTCTCCGTCTGCTGAAAGAGAATTGAGTCTTGAAGACTTTGGCTATTGACTCATCTTCAAGATGTAGTCTAGACTCGTGTCAATAGGGAACCCATTAATCCATCTGTTGAAAAATTTGGCAGATGTTTGGATTCAAGGATGGTTGTAACAACCATTTCAGATTTCTTTGGTAAACTTCTGAGGACTTTCTCAACAATTCATTGATCAGGGATGGCTTCACCAATCAATCTAATCTGGTTTACGATTCCCATGACTCTGGTCATAATCTGATCAATGTTTTCAGACTCTCACATTTTTAAAGTCTCAAAATGCGTCCTCAAGGTCTGTAGTTTGACTATTTTGATCGTGTCATTGCCTTGGTAAGCTAATTTAAGGATGTCCCAGGCCTATTTTGAAGTAAGTGCCTCTGATTTTTTAGAAAATCGAGTCATCCATGGAATTTTGTATCCAAAATTTGGCTTTCTTCTCTCTGTTCCTTTGTGTTGCGTGAGCAGTTCTCTGTTGGTTGATCATGGCAGCAAGGTCTACTGGATCTGGTTCCATATATCCAAGATCCACTGGATCCCAGCATTCTTGTACTTGCAAGAAGGATCTCATTCTAAGAGACTGAAACTCATAATTCTTTCCAAGAAGAATCGGTCCTTGTGTTGGGCCTAAATTGCTCGAGGTGGCCATATTTGAAGAAAAATAAAATTAAACAACAAAAAAATGTTTAAATATTTGTGTGCTTACTTGTTTCTTGCATGTAAAACGAGGTCTACTAAGTTCTCTAAGTGACTTCAGACCGAAAAACGTGAGGTATACCACTTTTGTGGCTTCGATCTCGTTGGATCTGACTATCCAAGGGCGAGATCTACGGATTCAGAGCTTTGAGCTTTGTTATTTAGCAACAGTAGCAACTGTAGCCCCTCCAATGGCGGAATCGGGCTTTCTGAGTTTACTCGAGAGCCAAAAAAAATTAAAGTTCAACTTGTCGTCTGACCGTGGGCTGAAAAACAGGTGCTTCGCAACCTCAGACGTCAGGTATTTTGTTGCGAGTCACCCCGACTCTCCCAAGTCTCGATTCGCGAACTAGAGTCTAGCGAGTACTAGCTCCTTCCATTTGACATACACGACGTGACCTTCGACTATGACCCAGGGCCCAACTTCCGAGCGCTTCGTGACTTTGTGCTTCGCATTGTCAGACGATTTCTTGCTTTCTTCTTCTGAAACCCAAGCTTGTGCTCGCGTTAGCTCAACGACCCATGACTCCCCGTGATCCAACGGTTCAGATCTCCTCTTCGCACTTCGAGACTTTGTATCTCGGGACTCTAGAAATCAACTCACCCCTTCCAAAACCCGAACCTCGACTCTGGGCTTTCCAGATCAACTGTCTAGATCTCTCTTTCTAGCCAATGACTGAGATCAAATCGTGAAATCAGACTTCGCAAGTTTTCAAAACTCTTACCTCAGGCTTTTTCGATTTGCGAATCAGCGAAGTGTTGTTCTAATGCTGCATCCAATGGTCCAGATCTCTCCCACAACCAACGGTTGAGATCCACTTCGCGACTTCGTGCTTTTGCATTTCGCAAAGTTGGAGGACTGCTCACCTCTCTTCTTCTGACTCCCGATTTTGCAAAGTTACTCATGACCAGATCTACGGTCCACGCTCCTCTTGTGATCCAAGGGTTCAGATCAAATCTTTGAATCGGGACTTCGCATTTCGGGACTTCGCAAGTCCACTTTGCTTTGCAACCTTTGCACTAAATCACCGAATACGCGAAGTTTCAAAAAACTTTGGCGGTTAAATCTTGCACACCTTTTCTTTATCTGACAGTTGTTGTTTCTCTCGCCTTGATCTGATGTTTCCAACGATCTTTTGAGCAGACTGATGTCTCCACGCTCGTTTAGCGAACTGTGGACTGCTCTCCAAGATTCTTTAAATGTTGTGTTCTTCTGTAGTTGCTCTGCTTCTTCGCGCTTGTTGTCTGCAACAAAATTTTGAGCATATGATGTACTGCATCCTGTTCTCCAATCACTGTGAAGAATCTTTCGTCCCGTGTGCTCTCGTAGACAGTGTAAGTTCTGTGCTTCTTAGGATCGGGCTGCTATCCAGACTATATGTGAAGAGGCTTACATCTGAAGCTCTGATACCATGACAAAATGATAACAATAATATAGAATTGGGAAAGAAAAGAAAATGAGCAGAGCGCAATAGTATTGAGTATTGAGAATAGAGAATATTCAGAAAAGGACAAAAGGATGAGCTAAATAGGCTCAAACAAATCAAGAACGATTGTATAGTTGGACAAGACCACTGGCAGTGTACAGTGAGACTGTTGAGGTTACATATATATTTAACAATAATCACTCAAAAAATAAACACACTCAAACAAGCACTCCACTCTCACACATTCTTGGCACTACAGTGAGGGAGTTACACCCAAAACTCCTAGTTGTGATACCCACTTAGCAACATGTACAAAACAAATTATGTATTTTTATTATTCAATCACACACATATTTATATATTAAGTTTTCCTCAATAGTATAACAAACTTAAGAGGAAATCTCTCAACCACATACATAAATAGGATCAATAGTTGGAAATTGTTTCTCACAACTAACTAAATCTAACAAATCCATTGTCCATTTCGTTCTCCGACAACAAAGAGGACAGAGATCAGGAATCAACCTCTTTGAGGATTATTGATCGAGGGATGTAGCAAGCAAACTCCTTGCACACCCAAGTCTGCAACTTCCAGCACTCACTCATTTCATGACTCGGCCAACGCCCAGGCTCTCTCACAGAGCAAATCAAGCAACACTCACTTTTACACATCTGCAACACTCTCTTTTACTCTAAGCAACTACATCTCTCTCCTTGTGGATCTGATTATCGACAAACACACTCACACTACGGCCTACCTAACACTACTCCATACCTAGCTGCAACTCATTTACAACCAACACAATCCTCTATTCTCCTAATGTATGGACTGCGATAAGGAAGTCAAGCCCATCTCTACTCTGATACCATATTAAAATAATAGAGGAAAGCTTATTACACACAAGGATAAGGCTCCATTAAATCAATGCAATGGTGCATATAAATACATGAAACATTGAATCAATATAATGGTACATATAAATACATAAATACATGAAACATTGGTTCAAGATAAATAAACTAAATTGATCACACAATCAACTAATAAAATATTTTAACTACACACCAAAATAAGAATAAACTTAATTTAACCAATCTTCTCAAATCCCATTAACTAACAATCTCCTAAATAATAAACTAGGATAAACATTATCTACCTTCAAAATTAATAAATAATACTAATACATTAATAAGATGTGTACATCATTTAAAATATTAACAAAAAAATTCACAATAGAACTAGAGCAAAATTAGTAACAATCTCTTAAATAATAAACTAAAATAAACATTATTTACAATGAAAATTAATAAATAACACTAATATATTAATAAGATGTGTACATCATTTAAAATATTAACAAAAATTTTCCCAATCGAACATTTAGAGCAAAATAAGGATGAGGACCTAGATAACTATCATAGTTGGATGTCAAAAAATTTGGAATGATCTCCAAATATATTGAAAAAAGTGTTGGTAATTAATATACAAAACATATTTATGCCGATATTTATGCCGATAGGCATCTCCCTATTGAATAGATGGTTTAATAAACATTTTAATTACAAATTAAAATTTTATGGTCAACAATTAAAGATGTTGGTATATTCTATGTCGTCCTCAAATCAATGAATGAGATTCAATTTCATAACTTTCGTGAATTTATGAATACATTTAATTGTTTAGCCATGATTAATATATAAAATACCTCATTGACACGTTTCAAGTATTTAGAGCAGAGATTAATTCTACCCATTGTAGTGACCACGTTTTTAGGAAGACGAAGCTTGTGTGTGTGGTTGGACGCATGAATGGATGTCAGTTTCAATCCTTTCGCTCAAGCGTTTCAATTAACATTTGGTGTGTGAAAGCTCCATGATATGCGATAGTACGTGACGTTTGGCGTTTGGCTAGCCTTTTATTGTAGCACGATATTTTGCTATGGACATGATTTTATTTTATAAAAACCTAACTCTGAGCTCATTGATCAAGCGAGGTAATGTATCAATGGAACGGGTATGTAAAAATGCAATCCCTTGTTCTGTGAGCATTTTCTACAATTTTCCATGAAGTTATTGACATCGTTGTTGGAAGCGGAAGAAGGTTAGTTAGTGTTGTTATACATCTCATCACTGGTTAGTGGTGTAACTATCTGTATCTCTAGAGAAATTGAGAGCTCATGGGAGATGACTGGCTTTACGGAGGGACAACTTATTGAAGCTCAAGTGCAAGCGCGACATATTTATGAGGCCCTTGAGAAGGGTGTTAGGCGTATTAGAGATATATCCATGGAAGAAGTCCAATTAACTACTTGTATTCTGAGATGAGGTTTAGATATAGTAAAGGACCTGGTTCATTTGTTTTGAGAATTTTACACCGACCGAGAATGAAGATAATGGGAATCCAAAGTTTCTAGTCTTTATTTGTGAAAAAGAGTGTGGAATGGTTCAATGTGTTCATTACAGAATCGTACAAGATGAATTGGAGATAGCCAAAGCCATAAGAAAAAAGTAAGTTCTATCGTTGGATGTTGCAGTTTTGTCCAAATTTATTATTGATCAAACCAAGATACAAGAGACTCTTCTGTTTACGTTTTAACTCCACGTTGTTTTTTACATATTTTAACTATTTGGCACACTTTCAACGATTCAACATTAAATCAAAATTGGCCACAAGATGGATTGGACATCGTCGAAGTTTATTATTGATCGAACCCGGATACAAGAGACTCTTATGTTTACGTTTTAACTCTCTTCTTTCTTTTTTTTTTTATTTTTTTTTTATTTATTTTTTTACATATTTTAACTATTTGACACACTTTCACGAATTCAACATTACAACAAAATTGACCGTTACTTGACATTGCTTGCAATTAAAATCTAAGATTCTGTCTAAGATGACATTACTTGCAATGTCGTGTCTCTATGTATACTTAATATTTACATTGTTCACAAACAAAAAAAAAAAAACATGTTTACCCTAATCACACTCT
>ML797179.1:16582-30100 GCA_009831015.1 Picea engelmannii | reverse complement strand
ATGGTGATTTGAATGCTGCTACAAATTCATTCTTAGCTGAAGCATCTCAAGTGTACCAGTGAAGCATTGGAGGGCCCCCTTTGCCAAACTAGTACACTCTTTCTTTTTGTTCTTTTCAAAGCAATCTTCTATCATAAGTTTTACATAAAGACCTTGTTTTAGATAAGCTTCACTTATGAATTTCTTGTAGTTAGATACTTGATTTTCTAATCATTTCTCATGTTGTGAATAGTTTCTTGAATAAGAATTCAATGTGAAGTTTGCTTTCATGCATTAAGATGTTTACACATGCTTTTTGAAGTTATTTATGCTTTCAGTTATCTTGATTTAACAAAGACTAGTGAGGATTACTAATGAATGAAAGAAAACAATGAATTCGTCTCTTGAATAAGAGTTTTGTCTTCTTAGCATTGATAAGTCTCTGATCTAGCTTTGAATGTCTTTTGAATGCTTATACTCTTAGATAAACATTGTTGACTAATGTTATGAGAAACTATGAACAAGACTTCTCAATAGAAGTTTAGTATCTCTTTCATATTCAGCTCTCTAGTTCATTTCATTAGAAGAAACTAAGTCCATTTCTAAGCTCATATATTTTGAGTGTGCATCAAAGTCTTACAAACTTCGGGTTGATAATTAATGTACTCTGATTTACACCAATAGATTGGAGCCCAACATTTTGGCGCCATTGTCGAGGATGCACATTTAGAAATATATTTAGAAGCTCATTTGAATAGGATGCTTATAAAAAAACAACAAAACACAAAAACAAAAACATTTTTCATTATGCTTATTCATGCCTAGACATAGAAATTAGGAAGGTAGATCCTCAAAACGAAACCCCCCCAACCACTCAAAAAAAAAAAAAACGAAACCCACAAACTACTAATCCATTTGCAAAACAAGATCTAAAAAAAACATGATGTTAAAGAAGTCATTTAGAGAAGGAGGGTATGCCACCACAAGGATCTTCCTAAATCCTTGTCCACAATTTAGAATGGTCACTAGGGATGAATCTTCATTTCAAAAGTTATAAGAGAAACAAAATATCCATGAAGAGGATCCACAAGAAGAAAACCTAGAAGTTTCTTCTAGTTATCTTTGTGAGGAGGTAAATGAGTCGTGGATCACATGCAATGAAGATCAAACATTAGAGCCAGAAATTGAAGAATTTCTATCATGTATATCACAAGCTCCCTTGTGCATTCAAGATTTTGAACAAGCACCACAAGAAGAGCTTTGTGTTATGACAATTAAGGAGAGCTAGACAAACAAAGATCATTTCAAAATTTGGTTTCAACTAGTCATTAGGCCACAAAACCACTCCATTTGTCAACACCCACCCCCAATGCTTAGATTATTTTTCACTCGTAGACTCACAGACGTATAGTTATGTACCACCCTTTCATAAGTTCATCTGAAAAGTCTACACACTTAGATTATTTTGTGATCTTGTCAGGTTCACGGTTTGGCAGACTCACGGAATCACATACTCATTCATCTCACCTTCCCATATCCATGTGAACCTGCCATGCTCCTAGGTCCACTACATGCCCATTACACACGTTGACCTACCCAACGCTATCACTTGGATTGACACGTGGAACTCATACGATGTCACCCTTTGTTTCCCCAAAGACCTTAACACCATGCCACATGGCTCCGTGGGCCACTCTCCTCATGGACCCTCCACATGGACCGACATGAATACATGCCATCAATATTTCCTGGCACGACGTTTCAGATTAGGAAAATTTTCCTACACTTATTGAGTGAGTGACATCACCCTTGAAAGTATGATGTCACCTACCTTTTGACCTCATCGAACGAGTCCATCGAAATAGACACACATGATCTCTTTTGGTTGTGCTCCGATGGATGGATGATATTACTTGTCACCATCCTAATATATCCTACATTGGAGAAGGTTTCTGAGAGTCTTTCATCAAAGTACCATATCCAATTCTACTCTCACGTCCTTAATATGATCAATGGCTTAGATCATTAGAGACACATTCCTAGAATCTAACAGTCGTCAAAACTCCAACAATCAACAATCATGATTGACTCACTTAAATTAGTATGAATATAGTCTTTAATTCTCTAATTTTTTCTTTGAGGCTTTCCTAAGACTCTTAAGACCATCTAGAGGTTGTAAAACTCGCGCCAAACTATTAATATTTTCTCAACACGATGTATGGATGAGAAATTTGCACCCAACAGTTCGAGGCCTTTCCATCCCAAAGTACCAATTTTTCACTCACTTAACTTTTATTGTAACAAGATCGGTAATTACCCCACTTATCATATGTACAATTATTAATTCTACATAGACAATGGAAGATATAAACAGAGTCGTTGCTAAACATTTTCAGGGTATTATAGTTGCAAACTCCACTATTGAACCAGTCTCATCGCCAATACGCTCAGGATAATGATAATTATGGAACCCATGACAAAATTACTAGTTTACATCATCTATACAATTTTTATACAACTTTTGTAGGGAAAAATTACTTCAATGGTATTACAATTAAAAATTAATTATGACCACAATTCATAGTATTTTGAACACTATTACTCAACATAGGATTCCATATATTCTCAATCAACAATAATTAAACAAGCACATAATGATCAATTATCTGGAACAATTGAACCATCGACTGTATGCAGACCTATAAATTTCCTCCCAACCTTAGAAATTGTTCCCCACAAACTGAAAACATGTCACCCTCGAGATGCGCTTGAACTCAACTAGGCAAAGGAGAATATATCCCTCGAGGTCTCTCAATAGAGGCAATATCTCAATAGAGGTGCCGAGTTCCACAGAATGTACTTTCCCCACATGCTTGTCCTACCCAGGAAGTCTACCCCCTATGTTTTCCCACTTCCCTTCCAAGTTTCAACAACAATCCAGACATGAATAATCTGTGATAACCACTTGGCATCTCTAGGAAACCAATTCCCTTCAATTCTCTCATCTGTAAATAATGCACGCAAGCCTGGAAATCTGCCTCTTCCTCTTGGCAATTCTCTCACCTAGACATAATGCACATGGGCCTGACAACCCTCTTCTTCACTTTAACCCCCAACAATTCCCTTTTAACGCTCTTTAGCCAAATGGTAAATCTTGTCGCAACACATTCCACCACCACCCTTGGTACCCAACATGGTGCCTTCTTTTGCCATTTTTCAGCTAAGTTATTATCGATCCCATTGTATTTTCATGTCAATAGAATGACACTCGTCACTCCATGGAACTCTATTAACCCACTTGTTAATTTGTTCCCCCCCCTCTTTGAACTTAAGATAACACCATATACACGTGTCCATAAATTAGACTTTTAAGAAAATGGTATTAAAATATTCTCTTTTTCTTAAGCCTCCTTATGTTTAGCCCTTTTTTCTTAAGATTCTTAGTCTCCTTTGCTACTCTAGTGGAGTTTATCCCCATTACTCTTCTTGTCAGGATGGTTTGTATGCATTCATTCTTTCGTTCATTAATTTCAAGTAAAAATACACAATACAAAACAAGCTCATTGGCCAAAAGAGGTTCTTGGCTCACCAACATATACACATACTTGTAATTAGATTTCAACTCAGTTTCAGATTAGGGGTATTACATTCCTGCTGTAATTTTTCATGTTGTAGGAATTATTTTACCTAAAGATATTGCTCATATAAGTTAGCAACCACTGTCAACAATTCTATTTTTCAAATCTAATTTATACATGATAATTGTTGTAACATGCATCACATATATTCTTCTGCTCATTGCATTGGTAATGTTGTTCTCTTTTCCTTTAATATGCCTGATATCGTAATGAAATTCACAAAGAAATTTCAACCATCTTGTTTTCCTAGCATTTAATATTTGTTGTTCAAATAAATATTTCAGACCGTTATAATTCATTCTTAACTCAATTTTTCTTCCCATCAAATAATGTATCCACATATTTAATTCATACAATATGGTAGCAAGTTATAATCATGTCTAACATATGTTTTCTCATTCTCCTTAAAAGTTTTTTGGATCCATAACAAATTACATCCCATTCTAGGTGAAAATTCCACCAATTCGCTCTTTACGGAAAAATGTTCATACCACAAACTCTTCATTTAGATAAACAATTTATAGAATTGGTTCACTAGTTAGTAGTTTCTTTAACAACTAGAAAATCTTCGCATACTTTGGTGTCCATTCAAAGTTAATTCCTTTCTTATGTAAAGATGTTATTAGATGTGCAATCTTGGAAAATACTGCTATAAAACTTCTAAAATACAACAGGTCCCATGAATGATCTCACATCTTAAATATTTTGGGTATAAATCATCCCATTATTGCTTTATCCTTCTTTAGATCCTTTGATATTCCTTCCTCTAATATATAATATGCCCCAAATAATGAATTTGATTTTGGTAGAAGGAACATTTTCTCAATTTTGCACAATGTTCGTGTTCTCTTAGCACTTGTAATACTAGCCTCAAGATCTCTTCATGTTCTCCCACTAAGTTTGAGTAAACAACAATATCATAAGAAATGCAATGAAAAATTTATCCAAATACTATCTAAAAATTACTTTCATCAAACACATAAAAGTAGCCAGTTCAATAATTAAACCAAATGGCACGAGTACAAATTCATAATGTCCATATCTATTTCTAAAAGTTGTTTTGTTGATATTTTTATCCTTTATTCTTATGGAATGGTCACAAGACCACAAGTCTATCTTCTAAAAAATTGTTGCTTCTCTGAGATAACCAAATAAGTCATCAACTCTAGATAGAGGGTATTTATTCCTCACAGTGACTTTGTTCAACTACTTGAAATCATACATAGTCTTAAAGTTCCATATTTCTTAGTTAAAAAGAGTATTGTTCCTCCACAAGGAGAGAAAATTGGGCATATATACCCCTCCTTTAACAATTTTTTTAACTATGTTTGGATCTCTTTTAATTTCTGTGTATTCATTCTACACGGATTCTTAGCTATTGGGAAAACTCTGGGTACCAAATCAATAGAAACATCAATGTCTCTTTTTTGTGGCAGTTTAGGTACTACTTCGAACACATCTACAAATTATTGGAATACATCAAAGTCCATAAAACTTAGGCGTTTGTCATTTGTTGGCCCTTGTACATGGGATACATATAGTTAACACCCTTTTCTAAAGGATTTCTTCAATCACAATGTTGTAACTTGCCTTATAGAAATAGGCCTTGGTATATCTTTTACTATCCTTTGATTTGCATCTAACAAATCCATTTCAATGGGAAAATCATAAGAGCCAAGTGGTGATATATTTAGATCTACAAAAGTATTGATTCCCTTTATATCCAATGGACAACCCTTTACTATCTCAATAATTTTTTTTTTTTCTCTAGTACTCAACTGAACCAACTATGATTTAAGATGTTTACTTCTATTCAAATGAAATATTCAAACAAATTAGAAGTAATACAACTATTATTTGATAATGGATCAATTAATATTGGAACAGATTGTTTGGAAATCTTAATCATCTAGGGCTACATAAATTTGCAGAAGGAGAATCATGCCCCACCAAATCCAAATTGGTTTTCAAACCTTCCATAAGGTGAGTGTGTGTGCGAGAGGATTCAATTCTCCTCGAAATTCATGTAAACACCAATATAGTTTAACAATTATGAGCATGGACCTATTATTTTAGAGAATTTGGTTATAGAGGATCGCATATCTCTAATGATCCACGATAGTATTCAATCTTCTGTATTTGTAATTTATTCATGTGTGTAAAAAAAGGATGCCAGTCAAATGTAATCAGGTCGAGGCCAGACAGGCCCAGTGAGGCCTTTGTATGTAATTTGGGTTCGATTTTAATGAGATGTGTGGATTCATGAGTTTATGTCTTGACTGCGTTTTTTTACTTGTAAAGTCTGTGAGTGAATGCATGCGAGAGAGGCATGAACATATGTTGCAGGTCTGAACCCACTAGAAGGAGCGGAGAGAATATCGATCACTAAAGGGATCGATGATGATCGATTGGTAATCAATATCCTAGTTTGAAGAGATATGATTGTGCACTTCTATGAGAATCGAAGGTTCTTACATATGTATCGAGACTTCATAAGTTTTTGATTTATTTGTATGTTGGATAACGATAAAGGACCTGACTCGATAGTCATTTAACACTTTACTCCTAGAAAAGGTTTTGTAGAGCCATCGTCGAAATACCAAAAGCGATTCATGAAGGGTTAGAGATAAATGAATCCTCGAGGATGTTGGGAATGGTCATGGTTCAAGCTGCGACGAAAATAGGACAACATCGAGAACTGGAAGAAGAACAAGGTCAATATCTCTTGTGAAGAAAACAAGACGTGCTAGAGAAAGTGAAGTTCCTATGAAGTTCACGGAAAAACAAAATCAATGCGAAGATAAGATAAAGAGACTTTGAGATGTGGAATCCATGGTGCATAGAAGGAATGATTGGAGTTTATTGCTGCCAACAAATATATTAAGTTGTGTGTGGGCCCATAATCCAAAAGTCTGAGGATTGAACTCTGGAAAATTCAATACGAAGTACCCCAAGAATTGGTCTTCATCAAGTGCCATCAAAGCAGGGAGGTCTCTGCGTGAAAGTGGGTAGGTGTAGAAGCACAGAGGATCAGAGGATGCTCAGAGAGGTTCCAAAAGAGAACCTGTAATACCAAAAGGCCAAGCTCAGGAGGAATTTTGGTGAGGTATTGGGTAGGAGGTGCAGAGGCTTGCTACCATGCTAGTAAGGCTTGGTTGGAGCTCACTATTGAGCATGAAGAGAAGCTCAGTGTATGGTAAAATATGCATGAGGAAAAAGGAAGACCATAGTGAAGATGGTGCAACAATAAAGGCACATCATCAGGAGATCGAGAATTATTTTTACCCTGGGAGTCTAATGCAGGACCATTGTACCTCCCCAAATCCAAATTGATTTTCCAACCTTCCGTAAGGAGAATTTGTGGGAAAAAGGATGTGATTCTCCTCAAATTTAATGTAAACAACAATAGGATTTGATAATTATGAGCATGGAGCTTCTATTTTAGAGCAATTGGTTAGAGAGAATCATGGATCTCTAATGATCCATGATAGTATTCATTCTTGTATATTTTTTATTATTCATGTGTGTAAATAAAGGCGGCCAGTCAAAAGTAATCAGGTCGAGGACGACCAGGCCCAACGCGGCCTTTGTATGTAATCTGAGTCTGATTTGAGTGAGATGTGTGGATTTGTGAATTTTTTTGTTGACTGTGTGTTTTAACTTGTACATTCTGCAAGTGAATGCATGTGAGAGAGGCATGGATATATGTTGCAGGTATGAACCCGCGAGAAGGAGCGGAGACAAGATTGCGATCACTGAATGGATTAAAGACGATCTATTCGAAATCAATATCTTAGTGTGAAGAGATCTAACTATCCATTTCCATGAGAATCGACGATTGTTACATATGGACCAGGACTTCACAAGTTCTTGAATTATGTGTATATTGGATATCGATAAAGGACCCGACCCAGTAGTCCTTCAACACATGGCTCCTTTGGGAATGTTCATGGTTCAAGTTGTGACATCACCATGACTACATCGAGAACTGGAAGAAGAACGAGGTCGAGACCTCTTGTGAAGAAAACAAGACCTGCGAGAGAAAGTGAAGTTCCTATGAAATTCATGGAAAAACAAAATCAATGCGAAGATGAGCTAAAGAAACTACGAGATGTGGAATCCAGGGTGCATAGAACGAATGAAGATGAGCTAAAGAAACTACGAGATGTGGAATCCAGGGTGCATAGAACGAATGATTGGAGTTTATTTCTTCCAACATCTATATTAAGTTGTTTGTGGGCCCATAACCCACATGTCTCAGGATCGAACTTTGGAAAATTCATTTGAAGGACCCTAAGAATTGGTCTTCATCACATAGGTTTCCTTGCCACATCAAAAATTGTAGTAGCTTCTTGAATTTTGTGCAGAATCCTCATCCTATATCCACATTATGACAAATCTTTATACATATGTTTTCCTTCACATCCCAAAAATTAATTGGTTACCTTTCCCTTTTCCCCAAAACTCAGACATATTTAATCCACTTTGAGCTGGTTGATTCTACTGATGAGTATTAGAAATACTCCTAAAGAAGGGAGGTTTAAAACCTTTCTTCTTTATTTATTGCTTTTCCTTCCAAGATTTCTAAAAGTATGTTACACCTTTTTTTTCATCATACAAGTATTTTTTCTTATGGATCATTTCTTCAAGAGTCTTAAGTTCATAAAATTGAATTATATCTCTCTAGAATGAAGATAAGCCACTTAGGAAACATTGTTCCTTTACATTTTCATATCAAATATATGCAACATACCTTAATAGCTCTAAGACATGTTTCTCATAATATTCCATAGTGGTATTCCTTGATTTTAGTTCAAACAATGCTTGATTTTAGTTCAAACAATGCTTGCATTTTATTGACATAATAACGATATTTTTCTTGAGAATGATTCTTGAAGTGATTCCAAAAAATCTTTCTTTCACAAATTCTTTTTAATATCCTTATATGGTCCCACCAAATTGTAGAGTTTCCTTGTAGATTATATATATCAATTATATCTTCTAAGTTAATTGAGTAGTTGTGCAATTGGAAATAATTCCTCATCCCCAACATTCAAGCTTCAACATTCTCCCCAACATTCAAGCTTCAACATTCTCCCTCATTGTATTCTCAAAATCAAGGGTAGGTGGATTTATTTTCTAAATCGCTCATTGGAAAATGTCTTCTTGATGATTTTTTCTTTGGTGTCTAACTAAAAACACCTATTAGATACTCATTAGCTCTTTAGAAGTACAAAACTCCTTGAGTAAGTGAGGTTGACTATAAAGATACTTCTAACTTCCACTAGTTCTTCTTAAATGTCTAAATTTTCCATGAGATTCTCTATTTGATTGAGCTCCACCTTCTTTTATCTGCTTTGAACTTGATTCATTCTATATATAACTCTACAACTTCTTCAAAATTTTCACTAATTGAGTGTTTAGTTCATTATGCCTCTCTTGAGATGGTATCGTCCTCCCATTATGAACTCTATAACTCTCAACTTCCATCTTTAATATTCTCATAGTTTCTACTAGTTATAATGGATCAATCATCCGTTGACCACTTATTCATGGTTCTAAGGATCTTGTCTAGCTTCCATATTGCTTCTTCAATTATTATTCTTGTTCTACCCTATAATAGTCTTTAGTATAGTATTACATATGTAAAGTGTTCATAAAATTATATATATATATATATGTGAGAGAGATGAAATATATCTAATAAATATGAGATGAGTCAAAGTTACTTTTTTAACCTAAATCTTAAAGTTTATTCACATATAAAATAGATTTCCAATAATTTTAGTATAGTCTTTAGTATAGTATTACATATGTAAAGTGTTCATAAAATTATATATATATATATGTGAGAGAGATGAAATATATCTAATAAATATGAGATGAGTCAAAGTTACTTTTTTAACCTAAATCTTAAAGTTTATTCACATATAAAATAGATTTCCAATAATTTTCATCTTGCTCCATTTTCATTTTAAAGATAAAAGTTATAGCTCTCTAAAATCACTATGTTTACCCAATTTTTCCTTTTTTTCATTGATGCAATAAGGGTTAAAGATCAATTTTTTTACCCAATTTCTCCATTTTTTTCATTGGTGCAATCAGGGTTAGAGACCAATTTTTTCAACTTGTAGAAGAAATTTTTGAGAGTATATGAATTTTTTTATATTGAGAATATATAGTAATTTTGATTATGAGAACTTAATAACAATAATCTTAGTTATATGATATTGCAATCATTCTTTGTATCCATCTGGAATTGTCAACTTTTTACATTTTAAGTTTTCTCGAGAAAAAATTGTTAAATACCGATGTCTTTCAAACAATGCAAAACAAGAAAACATTCACTCTGACAAAGATGTCCATATTATTAAGGAGATAAAATGTTGAGTAGCAGAATTTCTTTTGATACCTTGGGGAAATTTCCATCCACTTACAGTTTCTAATACTACTAAAAAGTCTTCTGAATTAGTGATTTTTTCCCTACTTCTTCAATTCTACTAGGGTGAAATCGTGAATGTGGGGAACACATTCGTGAGAATTGCGTCAAGAAAAATTGAAAATGGTAAATTTTTGCCTAAATTCTTTAATGTTTTCAATAAAAAAAATAACAAAAACATTCGACCGAAATTTTTTTTTTGTTAAATCTAACAACTCCATGAAAATTCATGGCACCGGATATGTGTCCCGAAATTGTTTTGTCCAATGACACAGTATTCAGCCGAAATATGTTTGAGGCGGAAAAGTAGTTCAATCGAACTACTTTTTTTTCCGAAAACTTATTTCGGCCGAAATTTACCAACAACACCTCAACAACACTCGAGTAGCACCAGGAGCACCCGAGCGACACTAGCAAATCCGTGGGTTTACTCTACCTGCCAGGTCAATTATAAGTTATTTTGTTTTGCAAAAAAATGTAATTATAAGTTATTTTGTTTTGCAAAAAAATACATTTTTTAATGATAAAAAATAGAAAGGCCAGAGTTAGAGAGAGTCTCAGACTCGGCGGTTTTAGTTTAGAGTGAAGATCCATTCGAGTTACAAAGCCAATTACAATAGTCATTTAGTTGGAAATTCATAGGTTCCAGCTTCAACCTACATACCCGATGTGAATTAGATGTGTGGACTTCTCCAACTCCAAATCGTTATGTAGACACTTCTCCACGAATTTAAATGCATATGTGGGTTTTCCCAACTGAACTGCAAGTCCTTTAGAATTGTTAATTTGCTCAAATGAATTCATGCAATGTGTGGAGTAGCTTTGTTCTAACTTTTAATTCTTTTGTTATCCCTTTCATAGTTAACTCCATTCAGGTGTACTTGCTATACTTGGGATATACAACTAAATTTTAGGTACCTAAATAAGCCTTAAAACTTTAAATTATTATTATAGGAAATTTCACTTTTATTTTTCCACGGTAATTAACAAGTTCTAATAGATACAATTCGATAAGTACCAACTCATTTCCATACCCCCACTAAGTTATACTCTTTATGACAAACATAAGGCACCAATGTCCAATTAGTAGCCTTTTCGTCCAAGCATTCCAGCTTTAAAAACTATTATCTCATATGTAACACACACATACAATCATTATGAGACAACATTATAAAAACATCATTTAAAATTTTGAATTTATTTCATAAGGAAAATCAACTTTTTCCCAAGATATGAAATTATATCTCATAATTTTCTTGGTTGTTGCAACAGTGGGCATCAATATTTATGATGGCTCTTTGCAACACCATACTTGAGACCATTTTTTATGCAATGCTGCCATATTCCATTCAACCAACAGATTATTAGTATTTCATGTACCATAAAACTGTATTGTAATACTTACAAAGGTTCACAAGCGATTTCATAATTGTCTACTCTTAACAATTCAATCACAACTATCTAACCATTTATTTAATAGAATGAAATTATGATTCTCTGCATGTTCATGTTCAACAATTAATATTTTCATTTTCGGATCTATTCCACATAGGAACTAGATTCACAAGTATGAGATATCTTTCTCATGGCAATTTGGCTCTTTTATAATCAACATACATCGGAATTCCTCATGGACATACAACACTACCATGCCAAGACCTTTCTTCCTATAATTTCCACTTCAATCAACCAAGCAAGTTGTTAGTTCTCATTCACATTATATTTTGATTTCACATTTGTAGTGGCTCACAAATGTTTTTTGGAAAGTATGAATGGGTGTCTTAAGTTCACCATTGACATTTGTAAAGTATGCCAGGACACTGGGTCGACTTGGAACAAAATCGTAAATAGATGAATTGCGATGGCATAAAAATCATAAGCCATGGTGAGAGCGTGTGCGCCTCATAAGAACGAAGTTACGTTTAAACCCAAGTAATGCAAGCTCAGGACCACACAAAAATACAAATGTGTAAGTGGTATGATGCGATTGGAATTGAATTAGCACAAAATCCTCAACACTAACCACCAATGACAACCCACATTCATCCTTGATTTTCAAAATTCCAAAAAAAATCAATCCCACCCCATACTAAATAACTATCAATATGATCGGACGGCCAAGGGTTAGAATTTTGTGAGGGAACAAGATTAATCCAATTTATGAGCAAGTTTTCATACAATAGCCGATCCTTCGACCAAGGACAAAAAGTGCTCAAAAAAATTGGAAGGACAGTACCATCCTTCCATAAGATCCGTCCTCTTTGACTAAAATAACATCGATAGCGGTAGATCTGTGAACATCTGGTACAAGTTAAAATAGAGCATCTTCCCCTCAATCATAACCGCAAAAACCAAGAATCTTCACAGCCATTTCTGCGAATAAATCACCGCCAAACCCTAAACCCTCATATTCTTGAAACATTATCTTCCCTATCATTATTATCAAAACAAGCTACAAGAGAGTACACAAAAACCTGGGAAGCTTAAACCCTAGAGCAAGCTTAAGTTCAGATGAAGTTACTTCGGCACTATAAAACCAGTAAATATTCTAATACAGATTGTTCTACAATTATGAAGATAATTATTCCGATCTTGACATAATATGTGTACATTGTATTTGTTTAACAGGTCTAATACCCTCTTAAGGGTTTCAAGAGCTCAGGCACAATAACTTGCATCCAAGTGCGACCTACGCCTCCACTTCAGTGCATGTGTCCGACACATATAAATATAGACATAGAAACCCGCGTTTCTGCACCACTTGATACGCACAACACATAGATTACATAGATTTCTTCAAGAATTCTTGGAGCTCATCCGTTGCGGCCATTTCATAATCGAGTAACATAGAGAAAGAGGGAAATCATATGGTTTACTCTAATATAATATAATACTTTCAGAAACTGCATAGTGATTAACCCACAACAAGGGATTCATTTTATTCGTCTACCTACTTCCATCATATTATATCTAAGTACACATAAAATATGAGAAACAAACACAAGGTGAGGCTACACTCACTTCTCTATTATGGAATGAAGACCTATTACATCATAATATAGGAAAAGACTCTACTGAGTCGGTTACATGTAAACCACAAACAACTAGACTCTACATACAGTGAAGTAGAGTTCAACTACGAACTGACTCTTAAGATGCCTACAAATGACTCTCAGAACTGAAGCTTACTCCATTATTTCCAAGTCTCCCCCTTAATGGAGAATGGATTGACTCCTACACCTAACATCTCCCTAAACAACTCAAACTTAATCTTTCCAAGAGGCTTCGTGAAAATATCAGCAGCATTTTCACTAGTATTACAATACATAAGAGTTATTTCATTTGACTGCAACTTTTCTCTAACAAAATGAAACTGAGCTTCAACATGCTTTGTCCTTGCATGAAAAATTGGATTCTTCACAATATTGATTGAACTTTGATTATCACATTTGATCATCGTAG